>JASDQU010010043.1:13430-95815 GCA_032191745.1 Picea mariana | reverse complement strand
GCTTATCGTTTTCACTCTCTAGAAATGTTGATTACTGTTAAGAAGACTATGAAGATGACTTCTGAATAGAAGCTTAGTGCCTCTTACATAATCAGCCTTAGAATAGGTTTTATGCTCACTGTTTTGACCATTTGGAAAACAAGTGCTGATCATTGTCATGAGAGCTATGAAGATGGCTTCTGAATAGGAGCTTAGCATCTCTTTCACCTTCAGCCTTAGAATCAGTCTTTGGGTTATCTCCATAAAAGATAAAACTATCTCTAAAATCCATATACTTTGGACATGCCTCTAAGTCTTACAAACACCGGATTGATAATAAATGCACTCTAATTTACTTAGGTAGATCTAGAGCTCAACAATTACATTTCTAGGGTTTCTTTCATGCCATATGATTTGGCTAGTAAGTGTTATTTTCAAGTCTTGGATGGTTTATTTTTTATAAGTAAATGTTTTATCAAAGTGGTGATTTTGCATGTTATCTTGTTTCTCTTGGATAAATATTGTTTTAAAACCCTAAGGAATATTTGTAGTGGATTATCTTCCATGTTATCATTCATTTAAATCTTGTTTAAGGACATAAGGGTTTTTCTAGGGTTTGTAGTGGATTACTCTATTCTTTCTCTTATAGGTTAAGACTCGAGGATTTGTAGTGGACTACTCTAGGGTTTTAACCAAGATCCTCTTAGATCCCTTGCTAAAGGCTTTAGAAGATATGAGAAGTAATATTAGGGTTTGTAGTGGACTACCATATGTTGTTTTTCTAGAATATTGTTACTTAGGGTTTGTAGTGGACTTCTCTAGGGTTCAACCTTCAAGTATTTTCCTTGCCTTTTCTCTCCATAGAAGTTGCAAGTTAGACTCCATATGCCCAAGAAAGCTAGACGACACTAGTATTTTCTCCATTACAAGTGATTTAAACCATGAACATCCCTCCCTCCTCGATGTGTTATGTTAGTTTTAGATCTAGAAAAATTGCATCTCCATTTCTTTACCATTCCTAACTCAACATCTTGCATTATTCACCTAGAATCACCTCTAACATCATTTATTGTTGCATTAATTCAAATTCCAACCATTAAGGCTTGGCATGTTGCATTGATTTAAAGTAGTTCTCATGCTATTGCATTTCAGGAATCATTGTTTATTGATTTTCCAATCTTTTAGCTTTCATTTAGCATCTCTTTCTTAGCATTTATGCTAGTTTAAAGAATATCAATTTACTACTATCATAACTTGTTATTTTCTTAAGTGAATCATCTCTTTATTCAAGTTTCATTACAACCATTTGTTTTTCTTTGATAGTTAGTGTTTCAAGGAATTTATTTGATTCATTTGTTGTGGTGGATATCTTTTATTGTCATAGAAACACTCCTCACATGCACACATTGAATTTACCTTGTTTAAACCACCTTGACCTAGTCTTGAACCCTAATCTAGTTGGTGGTACAATCAAAGTAACCAAGATAAGGGGTTGTAGACTTGCCTTGAATTGATATAGGATCCTTTGAGGTTTCTAGGGAAGCCTCCCTTATGGTGGGTCTCAATCCTTCACTAAAATGAGGGAAGTAAGTACTTGAGTGACAATGGAAATTACTTCCATATGTTACAATTGTCAAGAATTTTGTGAAGGCTTTCCACAAGTGATAGATTGGGTGATAATAGGGAACAAATCGACAAGTGGAACAATCTAGGATGAAAATATGTTGCAATGTTTCTTAAACTTAGAAGGTTAGATTTAGATCTAACCTTCAAACCTTGCAGACTTGGCACAAAGAGCAGATCGGCTCAAAAAAATGTTGTGAGGGCATGCAACTTGTGATGGGTCAATTTTACAATGCATCAAAATAGTCCTTGGGTTTGGCCAAATAAATTTAGATAGTGAAGAGAACAGTGCAAACCCTTGAATGTTGGATTAGGGTTAACTAATGAAAATCGGCCAGCAGGTAAATAGAGGAAAGATATAACAATTAGGCTAAAATTTTGGATAATTTTTTATTGTTTTGATTGAATAAATTGATGAAGGTGCCTTCCTACCATTGGGCCATGGGGTCCTTTTCTATTTTGATTATATTCCTTCATTAAAATGTTGATGTTTTCCCTCACCTAGGGCTAGGAGAAAAGCATCAAACTAGATAAAGAAGAGGGTTACCAGATCTAAAGGGGGTTGAATCTAAATGTAGAAAACAACCAATTCAAGAAATGTTTTATTTAGCAAACAATAAAGTAATAAGAAAAAATCAAGAAGATCTTCTTCCTAGATACATTCATAAGAATGTCTAAAAAATAATTGGATAAGCAAAGGCATAGAAATAAATCTTACCCCTTTTGCTTGTCCTTCCCTACAAAACCCTTTTCTCATGAAAGTTATAGCCTAATTGATCTCCTTTGAAGAACAAGGAACATTACTTGAACAAAACAAGAACTTGAGATGAATAGCTAGAAGGCTTCTTTCTTTATTCTCCAATGAATGAAAATGGAGGAGTACTTCTCCTTTTATAGGTGAGAAGTCTCCTTAAATACGTTACAAAACCATGAGCTAAAAAACATTTTCCTGATAAAACCATGGGAAAAGTACAAATAATAATAAAATATATCAAAAATATGCTCATGTAATGAGATGACCTTTTAGAAGAGGTCAAAGTACAATAACAAGCCACATGTGTGGATGAAAGAGAGGCTAAGAGAAGTGTGCCCCTCAAAATGGTGTCCACATGCAAGGGACTAGTCCAAGGTGAAGTCAAATCCATGTCAAATGCTCCAATGTCCATTAAGAAATCATCCACATGAGGCATAATAACCCCCACAGGTGTGAGTCATCCCATCAAAGAAATAGTAACAAGTGGCATGTATGATCTCTATAAGGTAAATGCTCCTCAAGTAGATGTCTAATAGATATCCCACATCATCAAAGAGTCCAAATCACCGTGTGTGGTCACCCTCATAATGTGCCAACAACCTCTAAATGCCTCAAATACCCCCACGTGTGAACCAAAGGGGAATAAATAATGCATGAGTATGTAATGATGATCTAGATTTATGAGGGAACAAAATGAAACGTATAAATAAGACAAAAACATAGAGATATAGTAATACTCAATTTCTATTAAAGACTAAAATATGAAAAGATCGTAAAACAAAATACAAAGTGGAATGAACTCACTAGAATGGTGGTAGCTTATCTCTTAGAAGGGATGTGATGGCTACTTGAATTCGTAAGAAGATGATTACAATGAGAATACAAAGGCATTTTTAATATAAATCATAAATGAGAAAACCCTAAACATACAAAACCCTAACCCTGAAAGATGAAACACTAAAAGGCTTGTGGGCCTCGATAGGGGTAGATGATACATCAACTCCCCTAGCGCATAATTTTTGCATATGACCTATGTTTGGGATGTTCAATACCTTGTTGGAAAGGTCTATCCGAGGAGTAAACATTCTACATAGCCCAATAGATGCATCCAGTATTCATTGGGAACTGCCACATCAAAAACATGTCGTTTAGGGACTCAAAATGACCTCAGAAGTTTCGGACCCAAAAAACTATAGAAAGCTACCAAAATGGAAACTGTATGTTGAGCCAGTGGAATTGGTGGGCAACCACCAATGTCCACCTGGATTATTTCTCCCCCCTTAGGAAGAAATGGTATCCATTGTGTTGAGTGCCCCCATCAAATGGGGAAATTTATGATGAGCTTAATGCTTGGTGAGCCACTTGCCTTGGTCCAGTAGCTTCCATGCTTTGACAACCTGATAGAGTTGTATCTTATGTTGGTGGGTGTATTTAACCTATGTGTCCATGATCTGATAAATGGTTGTTGGCATGCTATTATAAGACCCTAGGTTCAGTTTACTCTACCAACAAACCCTGTAGACACCAACCCTTTTGACATCACCTGCATTTAAGTGACGTCTCACCCGAGGCATCTATTGGGGCTGCAGGAACCAAGTTTCTGTAGAAATGAGGGGATGGGAGGCAATCATCATATTCATTACTAATTATATAACCTATATGCAATATCATGTGTATCTTTTCCCTTAGTTAATTGGTAAATTTGATTATGCAACACCATTATACGGTAGATTGCAACATAAATTATTCATCATAACATTCATAATTACTGTGTGTCAATTATCTAGCAAACAGATGTAGATCTAGTTATGCATAGATATAACATCCATAAACAATTTCATAAAAACACATTTAGACACAGAATTTAATGTGGTTCACCCAAACTTTGGGTTGCGTCCACAATGGTTGACTTCTTTATTGTTTTTTGTGTAATTCATCTCAGGCTTGTGCACTGCGCTTAGAATAGATATGTCATGATATCTTTCTCCATTATGCCTAGTCGCTCTACAGTGCAAGCCTCTCTCTACAAATATCTCCCTAAACCTTCAGACATAGAATCTCTCTCATCCTCAGTCTATTCTCTTACTCTCTTTGCAACAACATCAACAACCTATTCTACTCGACCCATTACATATTTATACATAGAATTTAGAGCTCAAAACCCTATGACAACTCACGATTACAACTCATGATAATTCATTATTCATGTGCTTTTCCTTCTTTGGCATGCATGCTTCTTTTCCTTATTTTTCTCCTACTGCATTATCTCCTGCTTTTGTGTGCATTCTCATTCTTCTCTCTTCGAACTGCCTATCCAACAGACCCCAAACACTCACTTTTTTCTCATCCTGAGCCTCTCAAGCCTGTTGTGTCGCTCCCCTCCATGCTTCCATGAAATTTTGGGAGGTTTCCTTTATTGTCACGACTTCTTTCTTGACTTTTGCTTCTTGTTCCAAAATCTCCTCTACGACCTGATATTCAATATCATGTGATGGGAGGCGATCATCATATTCATTCCTACTTATCTACCCTATGTGCAAGATCATGTGTCTATTTTCCCTTAGTTAATTGGTAAATTAGATTATACAACACCATTATACAGCAGATTGCAACATAAATTATTCCCTATAACATTCATAATTATTGTGCATCAATTATCTAGCAAATAGATCTAGATCTAGTTATGCATAGATAGAACATCCATAAACAATTGCATAAAAAGACATTCAGACACAAAATTTAATGTGGTTCACCTAAACTTTGGGCTACGTCCAAAATGGTTCCCTTCTTTATTTTTCTTTATGCAATTCATCTCAGGATTCCGCACTGTGCTTACAATAGATATGTCATGATATCTTTCTCCATCATGCCTAGTCGCTCTACACTGCAAGCCTCTTTCTGCAAATCTCTCCCTAAAACTTCATACATGGACTCTCTCTCATCCTTAGTCTATTCTCTCACTCTCTTTGCAACAACATCAACAACCTATTCTACTCAAACCATTACATATTTATACACATAATTTAGGGCTCAAAACCCTATTCAATTAACCCAAAACCCTATGACAACTCATTATCGGGGTGTTTTTCCTTCTTTGGCCTACATGTTGCTTTTCCTTGCTTTTCTCCTACTGCTTTATCTCCTGCTTTTGTGTGCATTCTCATTCTTCACTCTTCAAACTATCTATCCAACATGACCCCAACACTCACTTGTGTCTCATCCTGAGCCACTCAAGCCTGTTGTGTCGTGCCCCTCCATGCTTCCATGAAATTTTGGGAGGTTTCCTTTGTTGTCGCAACTTATTTCTTGACTTCTTCTTCTTGTTCCAAAATCTCCTCTACGACCTGCACAGTCAAGGTCATGAGTTTCTCTTCAATGTCATGTGCAGCCTTCTTTAACTTGCCTAGTGCAACTGCCAATTCCCCTATTACCCTTAGTGCTTCATCCTACAAGGGTACTAATCATTGTTGGATAATATTATATTGGTCCCTTATCTTTTCTATTTCATTATATGAATGCCTTTGTGCCAAGTTGGTTGTCATGCACTCCGCTGGTGGCAGCATACTTATGTTCTTCGAGGCCTTCTGCACCTTTTCTTGTGCATCCCTCAATCTAGCTTCCATAGCCTTCATTTATGGATCCTCCATCAATTTTTTCCAGATCCAAGCACTTTCCTCATATAGTTTTTTGCATTCATCATCCAACTTCTTAATATTTTCTACCATGGTCATAGTGGTTCTTTCTATTTGTTCCTTTTCCTCCGGTGGGGTCCCTGGTGTATGTCGTGACTCCAAGTATTGAATCCTGGTGCAAAAGCCTTTAATGACTTACCTAATTTTCTAGACTTGTTCTTCAAGTGTAGCTTCTACCACAATTAGCATTTCTAGAATATCCTTATAGAGTTTTTGGATGGCCTGTTGTATTCACTTTGCTTGTTTCTCAACCTCATCCTTCTCCTTCAATATTCTCTCTGCCTTTTCTTCAACTTTTCTCTTCTCCTTCAACATCATGCCATCCTTTTCCTTAGTTGTCGCCTTCTCTTGAATAACAATTGTATACTCTTTTTGAAGATATGTACTCTTCGCGGCTACTATTTCCAACTCGCTTGATGTTGATTCTGTGCGGAACCACATCTCCTGCGCAATGTCAATGTGCAAGCCCTGTAGAACTATTGTGGGCATCTATGAGATGATTTAGTCTAGTTGACTTAGTCATTGTATTTGCTCATGCATCTCGGGTGTAGGAAACCCAATCACATCTAGTGAAATTTTCAACACTCTATACCCTATTTCCATCTTTGCAAAGTAAGATGTGGCCACTGCCTCCTCAGTCGGGCTTGTTGATGGTCCATCATTGGATCGATGCTCTGGTGTTATCCTTACTGCTTCTAAGAGTCATTCCAATGTTTTTAGTTGTGCCTGCACCTGCTGGTGCAGTTCTTCTTGTTTGTGTGATGCTTGTTTAGCTTCTTCTTCTACTGCATCCATGACTTGATAGTTGATTATGTCAATGTCATCATCTCTCAGAGTATAAATGGTTGGCTCTTTGTGATATTTCTTCTTCTTGCGTGCAAGGGGGGTTGGCCCCTTTCCCTTGTCATTTCTCTTCTCTCTGACTATTTATTGTTCATTTTGTACGTCTCTTCCTTGTTCATCACCTTGTCCATTACCCTATCCATCATCCTATCCATCATCCCATTCTTAAGCATCGTTATCAGGGTGCTTCGCCTCTATTCCATCCGCTACAATATTCCACTATGGATCCCAATCTTGCATGATCAAGTGGATATCTTCTTTTGTGATCTTGTATTTTGTCTGGACCCATTCTTCTCTTAGGTCCTTCTTGTCCTGTATATAGATATGATGTCGRTCTRCCCTGAACAGTGCAACCAGGGTGTATGTCTCTACCAATTGTGGTGAAATGCATGGGGTATCTTTGATGCATTTCTGAATCCTTTCTCCATACAAAAAGAACTTGAAATTAGTGTTGATCTATATTCTTTTATTTGAAATGTACAAGAAATTMTGGTATGTTGTTTCTAAGCATGGCTTACCTCTGAATCCCAAGAACTATGCATCCTTCGGCTCTTCCCACGATGCGAACACAATCAGAATTAGCAGTCATGGATAATGAAACTCCATGCCTCTATCTTGTGCTTCTAAGCAGTTGATGGGGAATTGGTTCAACAAGTACGACACCTAGCTCATTGAGACCCCTCAACACACTTCTCATTTGCGACTATCACTCTCGGTGGCACTTGGTATTATCTACATTTCCTCAGTAGCTTACACGCCAATGTATGTGCCGCAATCCTTATTATTGGGTCGCATATACTCGGCACATACGACCTGCGCACACCTCTAACTGTATGAAATTTTTCCCTCATCGCCTCTAACAAAGTCCTATCAATTTTCTTATATGAAAACAACGAGTTTGGATCTTGTCCCTACGTTGGTAAACCTACCATTCTTTCAATAAGGTCTGTATCTATGGATATTGGCCTATCTAGCCACAAATAACCTCCATGCACAGAAGTTAAAAGAAACTTAACACATTCATTCACCTCATTGCTTTGACCGAAATGTGGGATGTCGAATAGGTTTAGGATGTATGATCGCTCCAATCCTCTAGCCTATTCTTTTGGCACGGGTATGCTCTGTTCGTTGTTGGGTATGTCTTCAATTCCAAGTACTGGTGTGGATCAAGTTTAGGGAACTTCATCGTGTCAGTGATGTCTTGGTCCTCATATATGAGTTGTGACACCCTTCCTAACATATCTTCATCAACGATGACTCTGTTTGGAATGTCAGGCATCACCAATTCGTAATAGATAGTCTTCTGCAATGTCACTGGTGGGGCATCATCTTTCCTTGGAAAAATGTAGTCTCGGGGAAACCTCACCTCCGAGGATGAGGCTCCCAGAGTCTCCTCAACCTCTGGTTCTACTGTTTACGCTCTTGTTCAAGTTTTCTTTGGTATGAGCATTGTTTCTTTTGGTGATGCCATATATTTGAACTAGTTACCAGTGACAATTACTTCAGCTCTGGGGTTTTTCTTGGCTCTACAATACAACTCTCGACTCTCTCTTATTCACATGCAACTCTAAGTAACAATAACCAATGCTTGTCAACCCTTCATGGCTTTTGTTCCCCTTTTCCAGTTGTTAATGTCCCATCACGCCTAAAGTCATTGTCTCATCTTCCAATGATGTGATGAATGCTTGATTTAATGTTGCTTTATTACCATATCTTTCATCGAATTTGTACCTCGTACTGCCAGTCTGTCACGATCCCTGGTGGTTATTTCCATTTATGGCTACACGTCATCTTTATGACTTGTCATTAACACTCTTTAACCGTCATTTCTGCCCCTTTAATGATTTTTATAGTCGTAACGGTCTTGTTCCACACATTGCTTATGTGCACACCTAATTGCCTCTGCATTGTTTATTTTATCTACGCAACACTCACTTTTTCTACGCCCTTACACTCATTGCAACTTCCCTTTATTTTTTCTCATTTTGCCTTCGTTTTTCTTTTCTTTTTTTCCACTTTTTATTTATTTTTGTCTTTTTCCTACTATAATAAATTGTTTCTCACACAACTCAAATTGAAGATCAGACAATCGGTCATCTCTATAGAGTTTCAGCCAACTTCCATTCACCATTACTCCCATGACTTCTCCATTCAATGTTTCCAACTGCGCAGCACCTATCTCTGTCACATGTTTAATCACATATTATCCTAACCAGTGCAGTCAGAACTTTCCTAGATGTTACACGAACTTATTGTCATACAGTAATACTAATTCCCCCACTTGAAACTTTTTTTGTTTAATATGTCTATCATGCCATGCCTTTTCTCTTTCCTTCTGAACTTGTTGATGGAACCCTATGACAAAGCAATCTTCCTCAAGTTGTACCAACCGTGATAATCTCTCCTCTACTGTGCCAAAGTCCTAAATATGAGTACTTGTTGCAACATGCAAGCTAGGCACAATAAACTCCATTGGCATGATTGCTTCTTGGCCATAGACCAACCTAAAAGGTTTTTGTCCTGGAATTTTTTTGCTCGTAGTCCTGTATGCCCATAATAATGCAATAACCCTGTTAATAGCCAAATATCAAAATAGCATTAAAAACCTCAGAATAAGCACTCAATGCCCTGACAAAGAGAGAATTTCAGATAATAAGCCTCTTCGAGGGGGAAACCTCCTTATACACCACATAAATTTACCAATACAAGATTATTCCAAATGAAAAGGTTTCCTTGGTATATATAGGAGACTAGGAGGTGCAATTACAACTAATGGACCCAAGCCGACATAAATAAAATAACAATACTAATGTAATATGCCCCAATTAAGGGGTAATGTACCACTATTTAGGGATTAACATTCCCCTCCCCTTCAGACAAGTGTTGTCTGCAATGCTTGAGTAATTATGGATGCTTATGTATAAAAGACTCATCTTCAAAAGTGGAATCTTCAGCAGGTAGTTTCCTCCACTTAATGAGATACTCTGAAATGGATATATTCCTCAGCTGGCAAATTCTTGTGTCAGTGATGGCTTGAGGCTCCAATATGATTTTTCCTTCCTCATCAAGTTTTGAAAATATAGTTTGAATTGGGATCTTGTAACCTATAACCTTCTTTAAGCATGAAACATGGAAAACTGGGTGTACTCGTGAAGATGCAGGCAACTCCAATGTGTATGCCAAAGTACCAATCTTTTGCAACACCTTATAAGGGCCATAGCACTTTGGTGATAATTTATTATCCTTCTTAGCTTTCTTGAGGGACATTTGCTTGTATGGTTGTAGTCTTAAAAATACCCAATCCCCTACTTCAAAACTTCTTTCACTACGATGTTGACCTGCTTGTTGTTTCATGTGATTTTGTGCCATGTTCAGGTTGTCCTTTAAGAGTTGGAGAACTTGTTGTTGATGCTCAATGTGATATTCCAATGCTTGAACCTTAGATTTTTATTTTAGAGAAGAAGTGATGAAAGGTGGGTGATATCCATAGAGTGCCATAAATGGTGTCATTTTTGTTGCAGTATGAAAGGAAGTGTTATACCACCATTCTGCCAAGGGTAACTACTTGAACCATTGTGTTTGTTTATCAGAGACAAAGAAATGAAGGTATCCTTCCAAAAAAAATTTCACTATCTTAGTTTGTCCTTCAGATTGAGGATGATAAGATGAGATATTATCCAATTGAGGACCCAAACAAGAAAATAATTATGTCCAAAAATGTCCAGTGAAGATGGGATTTATGTCACTTACAATAATATTTGGGCTTCCATGTAGCTTTTGAACTGTCTCCATGAATGTGGTGGAAACTATACTGTCTTTTAAAGGATGAGAGAGAGCATAAAAGTGTGTGTACTTGGTCATTCTATAAACAATCACCATGATGACACTCTTTCCTTCAGACTTTGGCAACCCTGTGATGAAATCCATGGAAACCTCCTCCCAGCACTGACTTGGGATGGATAATGGTTGTAAAAGACCTAGGGTCTTAATTGTTTCCACCTTATTTTATTGGAAAACCAAACATTTTGCCACAAACCTTTGAACATCAGTTTTAAGGCCATCCCCAAAAAATTCCTTATTGACCCTATGGTAGGTTTTTAAAAATCCTGAGTGCCCTCCTACTGGAGAGATGTGCAATTCCAAGAGTACCTTTTTTTTGAGTTGGGAGTTCTTACATAAATATAAGCAATCTGTGTACCATAGTGAATCAATTTTCCTTGTAAATGTATCTGATGCACTGGAATCCTGCTGAAACCTTTGAATGAGAGACCACACGTTTTTGTCATTCTTCCATTCACCCATCGCATCTATTATCTAATTAGGTTTGATGATCGAGATAGCATAGAGAAAGGCCTCAACATCTTCATCCTTTCTTGAGAGTGCATCTGCCACACCATTTTGCTTCCCTTTTTTGTATATGATTTCAAAATCATAACCCAACATCTTGATCACCCATTTGTGTTGTTCTTATGAAGATATTATTTGTTCCAAGAAGTATTTGACACTATCATGATTTTCTTTGACCTAGAAGTGCCTACCTATTAGGTAAGGGTGCCATTGCTTCAATGCATGTAGTATTTTCATCATTTCCTTCTCATAAATGGGTTTGTGTAAGTCCTTTCCCTTGAGTGGTCAACTTTCAAAAGCAAGAGGCCTTACTTCTTGCATTAGAACAACATTATTGCCATTTCCTGAGGCATCGCATTCCACAATAAAGGTTTTTGTGAAGTCTGGGGTGGTCAAGACAAGATCTTTGCACATCACCTCTTTAAGTCATTCAAAATCTTGAGTTGCCTCTGTAGTCCATGAAAATGCATCCTTCTTAGGTAATGTCATTAAAGGTGTTGCTATTCTTCCATAGTTCCAAAAAAACTTGCAGTAGTAACCTATCAAACCCAAAAATCCTCTAATATTCTTCAATGTTTGGGGAATCAGCCATTCCATCATGGCCTTAATCTTGTTAGGGTTTACCTTGACACCTTCATGAGATAAAATATGACCCAAATACTCTACCTCCTTCACCCTAAAGAAACATTTGGATGGTTTGGCATATAGTTGTTTTACCTTTAGTACTTTTAGCACCTTATCAACATGTCTAACATGATCTTCCCAAGACTTGTTATAGATTAGTATATCATCAAAAAATACTAACACGAAATTTTGAAGGAAGGGCTTGAAAATGGAATTCATCAACCCTTGGAATGTGGAAGGTGCATTTGTAAGGCCAAAAGGCATGAACAAAAATTCATAACGGCCTTCATGAGTTCGGAATGTTTCTTTTGGGATATTTGCTTCCTTCATTCTAATATGATGATACCCTGAACGAAGATCCAACTTTCTGTAGTAGATTTCTCCATGTAGTTCAACTAACAATTCATCAATGATGGAAATGGGAAACTTATCTCTAACTATGATCTTGTTGAGCTCTCTATAATCTGGACACATACACCATGAGCCCTCTTTCTTGAGTACCATTACGACTGGTGCAGAGTAAGAACTTTGGCTAGGTATAATAATGTCAGCCTCTAACATTTCTTCAACCATACACTCAATTTCACTCTTCTAGGAATAAGGGTATCTATAAGGCCTGATTTTAGGAGGAACACTCCCAGGAATTAGGTGAATAGCATGATCATGATTTCGAGTGGGTGGAAGACCTCTGGGAATATCTTCAAATACTTTGGAATTCCTATCAATGATCTCTTGGAGATCTAGAGGAATATATGTCTTAGATGTTTGAACATCTAGTGATCATAGTTGTACAATCACACCTTGATGCCCCTTTTTCAATAATTTTTTCATGTCATTAGAGCTTATCACCTTACTGGGTTTTCTTGTGATACCCCTTAACTCAATTTCCTTTCCTTCCAATGAAAATTTCACGAAAAGTTCTTGAAAATTAAAAGCCATTGTTCCCAATGATTGTAACCATTGGACTCCTAGTATGACATCAAGACCACCCATGGGTATAGCAATCATTGAACTATTCATTACATATTCCCCCATAGTAATATTTATCTTGTGGAATTTTCTTGAACAATTGATAGTTCCTCCATTTTCAATCATTACTTTAAACTTTGGCACTGGATATATAAAGCAATCGAGAGCATTGGCTACTTTATAGTGAATGAAATTATGAGTACTACCAAAATCAATTAGGAATATTACCCTCTTCTTTTTTATATATCCTTCGCTCTTGATGGTTTGAGGAGTGTTAATTCTAGCCAATGCATTACATGATATCGTGGGAGTCAACTCATCAAAAGAAATCTCTTCTACATTTCATCTTGATATGGTTCTTGTTCTTGTTCTTCTTCCTCTTCACAATCTATGTAGAATAATTTCTTCTCACCACACTTATGTCCCTTACCGTACTTGTTGTCACAATTAAAGCATAAACCTTTTTATTTTCTTTCCTCCAATTGTTGAGGTGTCAACCTTTTAGGTTTAGGTGTTTTAGAATAAGGAACAATATTCTCTCGATAGATGTTAGGAGTGATCCTTCTAGTATCCATAGCCATATTTTTACTTTCAACTTTTCTCGCCACCCTGAATGCATTCTCCAATGATTTGGGTTCCCAAAGGAGAACCTCATGTTGAATGTTATCCTTTAAATTTCCTATGAATACATCAATCAGGTGCTCATATATAATATTTGTTACCATTATATTCAATCTTTGGAAGTTCTCATTGTGTTCCGCAACTAAACCCTTTTGCTTGAGATTTTTCAATTGGATAAAGAAGGTATTTCTCCTTGTATCCTCATAGTGTGCCATCATTCCTTCCGTGAAAATTGTCCAAGTGACAAGTGATTTGCAATAACAAAGCCATCGATACCACAAAAATTGATTGGGTTCTAAATATAAAGAAGCAATTTGTACCTTTTGTGTGTGTGGTACATCATGTAAATCAAAGAACTGCTCCATCTGAAGTATCCATGTGATTGGATCCTTGCCATCAAACTTCCTCATATCAATTTTAGGAAAGTGGTTGGTCTTCAACCCAAAGTCGGAGTTTCTCCAATCTTGATTCATCTTCCTTGTGTCCTCATCATGAATTTTATGGGATACATTTTCACTTTCAAGTGGCCTCTCTATTAGGAAATTTTTCAATCCTTCCACGATCTCCCTTTTTAAACCATCCATATTAGTATCGATTATTGCCTCCAACTTAGCTTCAGTTGAATCCATCATCCCTTGTAGTTTATATTTTGTTATCATCTTCTTTTGTAACTCATTTATGTCCCTGCGCATTTATTCACCTTCATCATGAGTCAAATTAGGATAGTCTGAAGGCATAGTTGGTGTAGAAGTTCCCTTTTTTGGTGGCATGTTGGCCAAGTTTCACTTTTAAACCTTGATTTCGAGGTGGTTCTTCTAGACGATCTTTCTTTTTGTTGTATCTCCAAAATTTCAGCCCTTCTAGGTCTTGAAATTTCATTATGTAGTTCTCTGATACATATTCTCTACAATGCCATAGGTCTGATCAAAATTGGATGTGCCAAGTGGAAGTTATGGTAACTTCCCCACACCTTGTTGATTTTTTTCCCTTCCAGGAGAGTGTACTTGTAAAGCATTCCAAGAGCATAATATATGATATTTGATTCTAAAAATTACACCAGAAATACTACAGATTATCCCATGCAACTGGTCTCACTTAATTTGGATACTCTGAATAAGATATCATTGTTTTACCCGGAACACTTGTTTGAGAATAATTAATATGACTAGTCAACTACCCTATCTTACATAGGGTCTATATACAAAAGTAGGATTACCCAGAAGATGAAATTGTTATCCCATCTACCTTGAGAATTTCTCTAAATATCCTCCAATTTTTAGTGTCTGAAACATCACAGAAAAAATTTTATAGTGAAAATTTCACGATGACTAAATTCAGGATGATTCCAGAACCCTATCTTACATAGGATATATATATGAAAGTATAAGGCCTACAGAGCTAAAATTTGAACCCCAAGTACCCTGATCTGTCTACTAAATATTTTCCAAGGCGTTCCTTCTAAAAATGTTTAGAAAAAGAGTTATAGCGAAAATTCCAAGGTGTCTCAGATGCAGTAGTGAAACCCCAAGACCTTGAGATCTGATACCAAATGTTAAGAACCAAATATCAAAATAGCATAAAAAAACCTCATAATAAGTACTCAACTTCTTGAAAAAGAGAGAATTTCAGATAATAAGCCTCTTCGAGGGGGCAACCTTCTTATACACCACATAAATTTATCAATACAAAATGATTCCAAATGAAAAGGTCTCCTCGGTATATATAGGACACTACGAGGTACAATTACAACTAATGGAACCAAGCCAACATAAATAAAATAACAATACTAATGTAATATTCCCCAATTAAGGGGCATTGTGCCACTATTTAAGGATTAACAAACCCTTAAGTCCTAATCATCTATCCCTACATTGTAGATATTTGTCAGCACATTCTCTAGAATTTTATTAAAATCTTATACTGTCCCATTGGTCTAAGGGTGATACGGCGTGCTCCTATGATGATGAATTTGAAATTCCTCGGTCAATGTTGCAATTGTCTTGTTTAGGAAGTGTGTTCCTTGATCACTGAGTAAAATGCATGGGAATCCAAATTGTGTGACTACATTCTTAAATAGAAACCTAGCCTCAGTCTCTACGGTGCAATCTATGATTGGTGTTGCTTCTACCCATCTGTTCAAATACTATGTCACAGTGATTATGTACCTAGCTCCTAATCTTCTTATTGAAGGGTTGATTGGTCCAACAAATTCTATTTCCCATTTATCAAATGCCTGTAATGTAACCTGTGGATGTAAAGGCATCTCATCCCTTCTGGATGGATTTCCCACCCTTTGACAAACGACACATTCCTGACAATATTCTTTAGCATCCTTATGAAGTGTGGGCCACCATAGCCTTGTGCACAAAATCTTATGTGTGGTTGTTTTAAATGCATAATTTCCTCCTGCAATTCCTTCATGCGCTACTGAGAGTATCATTGGACTTTCATGCTCTAACACACATCCTCTAAATATTCCATCTGCACCTAACTTGTATACGTTCCCTACAATTAACTGATAGTTTTTTTCTTTAACCACTAATTTTTTTCTTTTGCGCAATTATCATGTCTGATGGGGCCATTCTTGTACTTAAAAACTGCACAATGTGTGTGAAGTAGTCATCCACCATTGTAACTACAAATAACTATGCATCTAGAAAGTTGTTGTCTACATTCCTTACATCTTCTCCTGATAGTATACACGATAAGTGATATGGTCCTCAATTCAACTTCCCTGGTTTCACAATAACCTCAAAATCATATTCCTGGAACAACAACAACCATCTTCATATTCTCCCCCCCAACACTGGCTTGTTCACTAAGTATCTTAGTGCATAATGGTCTGTGTACATCTTAAAATGAGCACCCAATAAATAATTTCCAAACTTCTGTAGCGCATATACCATTTCCAACTCTTCTCGTTCTGTAGTATTGTAATTATTTTCTGTTGTTGACAACTTTCTGCTTGCAAATGTGTTATGATCCAACAACTCAAATTATCACAATAAACCACAAGTGAACATCATGTATAGAATGTGAGCATGGAGCACAACTCCAAGATAGATAAGTGTTGGAACAGGGGAAAACCCAGAGTTCAACACTTAACAGCGCACCAACAAAACCCTAACTACCGGCCCTTTCGGCAACACCTGCGAAGCAGGCGAAGTCTCACCTGAGGTAGAAGCGGGGGGGTTACAGGACGTAGGTGTTTGTAACCCGGCTGGGACATGAATCTGTGATAATAGCACTTCGTAGACTATTTTTTTAACGCTTAGGAAGTATCATGCATTAGTTTATTAACCCTATTAACACCGCAGATCATAATCAAAGACAGATCGACGCAGTACAACAAATGATTATATATATCCTAATCACTTAGCACTACGAGTTAGATCTAGCATTCATTTACCCTTTAACATAAGCACTAAGAAAATTCATAACAGAAATACACAGCACAAAGCAAACCATGGGACACCAAATATGTGTGGTTTACCCCAGGGTGGTGTTACATCCACAAACTGCTTTGCCTCTTTATTATTCGCCAAGATCTTACATTCATTCACTCTTGTGCATGGGAAAACCCCATGGTCTGACATCCCATAAACCCATTACAATACCCTAGAGGACCCTTTACTAGGTCCACATAACCCTCAAAATTGGTGAGATCCACGATCTCAGCTCCGCCTGGGTGCTCCTTCTTTGACCAACATGTCGAAGTCCAAAACTGACCAAAGTTTCCCCAAAACTTGGACGAGGGCCAACACTCACATGTGACTCGTTTTGAGTCACTCAGGTCCGGACAATGCTACTTCGAAGGTCTCAAGCTTAACTCAAGTTGCCTCAACTTGCTACCTCGCCTGAGCCTCCTGCTCAACGATCTCCTGGACTGGCTGCTCTGTAACAAGCCCTTCCATGCGTTTTTCTATTGTTACAACTACTTGATCTAATTGTGAACCTTGGCCATCGATTTCCTCGAACACCTTGTAGGATTCATTGTGCACAAGTTGTAACTTATGAGTTACTTCCATCAACTTACCCTGAAGGGAAGTTATATGTTGTTGTAATGTGCACTGCTCCTGGATCTCTTCATCCTTTCCACTATTGTGAGTTGCTTCATCTGTACTTGCAATGAGAATGCTTGCTGATGCGCCTCCTGTAATTGAGCTTCTAGCTTCCTTAACTCTGGATCCTTGGCGACTCGTTCATACGTCTGGGTGCTTCTGTCACTCAATTGTTTACATGTTGAAGCGATGGATTTTATGCTTTCTATTTCATTTTTGGCAGACTCCTCCCTCTGGTCACGCACCTCTTGTGGGGTGCTTGGCATTGTTTGGGCCTCTAGTTCAATTGTCCTAGTCTGAAGTTGTTGGATAGTCTTTGCGAGCTTCGCTACTTGAGCTTCGACCAACTCTTGCTCCTCTTGTGCCAAGCATGGCACAAAGAAACATGATTTACTTACCACTTCTTTTAAGACGACCTGCTCTGCAAGCAGTTGCTCTTTTTCCCTCTATAGCTGGGATTTTTCCTCCTGAATCTCTGGTTTCTCGCTTTCATGGATAGCTACACTGTCCTGTGTTTCTCATAATTGTACTAGGACTTCGTCTTTTTCCTTTTGCAAGGATTCTGTAGTCTTCTCCTTATCTTCCTGAGCTCTCTCGAACCGAGCTTCTATTGCATCTGCAAGCCTTCTTAACTGGGTTGGTTCATCCCCCAATTCTGTGCTCTATGATGAGGAAGGTGCAAACGGCACAATAGGTACTGTGCAGACCAAGCGAACATCCTATTGTACTTCCTTCAATTCTCTCTCAATCCTTTCGTATAACTCCTCCTGTTTCACTCTCTATCTCTACAACATGTCTTCAGAGGTGTCCTCCATAGCTCCACGGACTAGACTGATGTCATCATCGGTGAGAGTGGCTTCTAACTGTGGCTTATTGGCGCGGTTCTTCTTCCTTGCTGAAGGTTTCTTCAGAGAAACTTTCCTCTTATGCGATGTCACTATCCCAATAGGGGGATCTTCAGGTGGTGTAGCTTCACCTCCTCCTTTCTCTTCTTCTCCTTCATCTCCACCTCCCTGTCCTTCTACTTCGTCTTCTCCTCCTCCTGGCGAGCCAGACCCATTATATCCAGAAGTTTTTTCCTCTTCATCACTCTCTATGTCATGGACTTCATCCTACTTTTTCTGCTTCTTCGTCCCACTGGACTATCTGACATGTTCAACTCATGCAACTATTGGGATTCCTATAGTGTCAGTGTCAGATAGCTCTGCATCTGCAATAGGTACAAGAAATTCTTATGGCCATTCCTTTGTAATCTGCTCCATATATTCATCTGTTAGCTAGTAGTATGATTGCAATTCTTCCTGGTGCTCATCTCTTCACACGGTGATGTAAATGAAGTGGGGATCAGTGCAGAAATTCTCTATGGGCCAGTACTGATGTAGGGTACGCGGTGTCATACCCAGGAATGATTCAGTGGTGACTTTCAACTGCTGATAATATCCATGAAACACGACATTAGACTTCCATTGCTTCGTCATGTCGTTGGTATACCACAAGGTGGAAAACTAAGTAGCCAGGGGTTCCGTAGGTTCAATCTCCGGGAAAGTGACTCCTTTGAGCATCTTCCAAGCCACAAATGCTATCAGGATGATCAACCAACTATAATGAAATTCATATCCCAAGTCCTGGGCTTCCTAGCAATACTTTTCTAATTCGTTGACGAGGTAGTTCGCCCAGTTCATCTGCATGCCCTCCACACACTTTCCTGCGAGGTCCACCACGAAACCGATGACCTGTGTGGGGTGTTTCTTTCTCACTAGATTTCCAGCTAAGATTTGACAAGCAAGGCACACTGCGCCATCCTGTATGCAGGATACCTTGTAACCTCACTTCCTCTTTTCTACCTCTCCATTGGCTTCCTTGATGTGATGTGCCAACGAATGGTCTGAGGCCTTTCCTGGATAGAACTACTATGGGTCAGGACCCTTCACACTTAGACCTATGATCTGGTGGATCAGCGTCGGATCCATAGTAATCCTTTTGTCGAGCCATAGATATCCTCCATGATAGCATGATAGAAGGAGTTTAACGCAAACGTTAACCTCCTGGTGGCGGCCAAAATGCGGGATCTTCATCACGTTCAACACGGTTGACTGCGCCAACCCATTAATCCATAGTTGTGAGACGAGGCAAGGTTTCTTTCTGGTTGACTTTGTTAAGTAGCGGTGAGGAGCTAACATGGTGTAGTTCTTTCGATCTTCTAAGTTGAAGTCATTGTGCTTCAACAGCGAGATCTATCCTAACTAACACCCGACTATGTGAATTCCTTTTGGAATGTATGTAGTGAATATGGAGTACTCAAAATCATGAGGGATACTATCATGGTTAACAGTGCCAGCTAGAGGTGGAACATACTCAGGCAGGATCTACGGGATCTACTTTGCGTTAGCCAGATCACCGCAGTGCTTACTTCGTTGTTCAATTACGGGGTTGGTGCAGATGGAGCGACATCCGATTAAAGGGGAAGCCTGCAGTCCCCTAGTCGACGATGCCTGGATACCTTCAGATATAGGTCTGTTGGCGATGAGCTTCTTAATAACCTCCTCGATATACTTCTCCAACTCATTGGGTTCGCCCAACATTCTAGCTTTTAACAAATCATGGGTAGATAAATAGACAGGCAGGGTATGTTTCTGATAATGATAGACAGCTCAGTTTGACACTTGGACAATTCTCTGCTTAGCTCAGTTAGTCATGGGTAGCAAAAATTGGTCCCAACGCAACATTTTACTAGTTAAATAATTGGGCTGGTCATGACGGATCTTCCAACGGACAAGAAACTACTTCCATTAATGTAAATCTATCTATTATGGCACGGTCACAACGTCCAAAAGCAGTCCATAAGCCCATAAATGTGTTTTCTAACTATTTTGGAGTGACATTCTAATGTTTGGTCTGCCTCCAACAGTCATATAACTTCGCCAGGGTGAAGTCCAAGTCTGCGCAGACCTATTGTTCCAGCGAGGTTCAAATCCTGCGAACCTGCCTCCTGCGAGGTTCTAGTCTACGAAGTCTTCCATTTGGTTTCTGTAACTTATTGTAGCTTTTCCAACTTAGACTTCCTTTTATAGAGCTTCCTTGCCTTCTTTCCTGTTATCTGAGTCTCTCTAACTATTTATGGAATCCTCTTTCCAATTTTATTCTTATCTTCCCCTAGTGTAGTGGCTTCGCACTGTTGAGGTACGCTCAAAGATTCTAAAGTTAATATCCCTTTTCTTAACATTTCTTGAGTGGGCATAATTCTCTCTTTGATAGATAGGTCCTTCAAGCCTTCTTGCATCCTCCCAACCTTGATATCTAATTCTCTTTCTTTTTGTCCCTCCTATGTTGTTATTTTTCTTTGTTGCTTCGACTTATCCTCTCCTTCTTCTATTAGTCGGTCTATCTTCCTAGCTATGAAATCCCTTAATTCTTGCTTTTTCTTTTCTGTAGCTTCTTCCTTTGCTTTCCTTCTGATATGATCCTTCTCAATCCAAGTCTTACCTAACAAAAGTGGGAAAGGGTTGTTGTCCCCAACAAACCTAATGACTTCAAACAATAATAGGTACAATAGTTACTCTTCCATATAAAGTTATCATTTTTCCCTTAAACAAGCCTATCCTTCCTAAAGAAGGTACCAAAGTAGGATTTCCCAAAATTTTCCAAGTTTCTTCTATCATAATATTCACTTGTGTTTCTTCATCCAGGACACAGTCTATGTCGAAGTCTTATATTCTTTCACTTATGCATTTTTTTGCTTTCAGGTTTTATGGCAAACTGGCATCTTTATGAACATCCATCGTTTCTTTCAATTGTAATAACATGGTCTAAACTTCCTCTAACCTTTTTTCTTTATGATTTTCTAGCATGCCCTCAGTCTCTTGATTTTCTTCATAGTTTTCTTGTCTTATGCCCATTCCTTCAACTTTAGCAATAATCCTTGGACAATCCTCAACCTCATGACTAACAACCTTACAACAAAGAAAAATAGGGCCTACTTCAGGACATTCCTTAACAAGATGTCCCGACCTTCTGCAATTATAACACAAAGTCAATCCTGTTTTTCTCTTAAATGTCCCCCAATCTTTTTTGTACTGCGCACTTCCCCTAGGATCATAGTGTTGGACCTACAATCTGTAAAGATTCTTTCTAGGTTTCTGCATCCACTTATTAGTCAAAAAAATCTTTCTATGCATAGGAATAACATATCCTTCTTCATTTTCATTAAATTTACTCAAATTAATTCTTTCTTTCAACTGCGCCCTAGCCTTCAGATTAGGAAAAAATATATTAAACATACTTAAGTTCATGCTTTCAAAACAAAAAATGTCACTTATCTTTCTCTTTCCAAACAACAAAGCTTGCCTCTTTTAGGATCTTACCTCTTTTCTTTAGAACATCTTACTTTCTTGGCACAAAGCTTCGCAACTCAAATATTGTATTGCGCACTTCAGCAGCAGACCTACGCACAGATCTTCTCTTTTTCTTTACTTCAATTCCCACCAATCACAGTTTCAGGTCCTCGCAACGGAACCATTTGTTGGCACAGGGGTAGACCCAGGGTTCAATGCTTAACAACACACCAACAAAACCCTGACTACCTACCCTTTCGACAACACCTGCGAAGCAGGCGAAGTCTCACCCGAGGTAGAAGCAAGGGGAGTTACAGGACGCAGGTGTTTGTAACCAAACTGGGACACAGATATGTGATAATAGCACTTCATAGACTATTATGTTAACGCTTAGGAAGTATCATGCATTAGTTTAGTAACCCTATTAACACCGCAAATCATAATCAAAGACAGATTGGTGCAGTACAACAAATGATTATATATATCCTGAGCACTTAGCACTATGAGTTAGATCTAGCATTTATTTACCCTTTAACATAAGAAAAGTATCTTAAGAAATAACATATATATTCATTAAACATCATAATCTAAGCACTAAGCAGATTCATAACAGAAATACACAGCACAAAGAAAACCATGAGACACTATATTTATGTGGTTCTCCCCAGGGTGGGGCTACGTCCACAAACCGCTTCACCTCTTTATTATTCACCAAGATATTACATTCATTCACTCATGTGCACTAAGACACAGAGTCGAACTCTGCACCAGACAGGAGATCTTTGCACTAAGCACTAGATCCTCCTTCCAAAACTAAGTCAATTACATAGAGCCAAAATGTTTGCTCACGGCACTTAGCACCTTCTACAAAATCACAGTCAAGCACCAAGCCTCAACCGTATACATTCCTTTGCACAAAGCAACTCGAACTACTTGCACTTCGCTACTTCTACAATACATTCTTCTTTATTTATATTTTACAAACCCTTACAATAAGGCCTAAACATGGGAAATCCCATGGGTCGACATCCCATAAACTCATTACAAAACCCCAGAGGACCCTTTACTAGGTCCACATAACCCTCAAAATCGGTGAGATCCACAATCTTAGCTCTGCTTGGGCGCTCCTTCTTCGACCAGTGTGTCAAAGTCCAAAAGTGGGCCAAAACTGACCAAAGTTTCCCCAAAACTTGTTCTAGGGCCAACAATAAGTTACAAAATAACTCCTTAAAGAATAGGGGAACCCCCTCCAAATAACAAAATACCATTCATACTTCACAATTAGCCTCTCACAATAATGAATACATTATCTCTATATATACATATCAAGACTTGCACATTAGGCCCCTTTACTAATAGGCAGACCTTATTACATATATATTTACACATTACATGTACATTTAGGCCCATATATGCCCCCCCTTGGGGTCATATCATATACGCTTAGCCCCATATTTGCTCCCCTTCGGTCATAACATAGTACCCTCCTTCAAAAAGATTTGTCCTCAAAGCTTTGCAATTAAAGGCTTCACGTGTCATTAAACCAAGTAATATGATTTTCTTATGTTCCTGGTTTCGTCATTCCATTGTTGATGATCTATCCATCCAAAATCAATTATTTTCGGTCTTAATCCTTGGTGTCTAGTTGTTGCATAATTTTATTTCCTTTGATTCCATGTATTTTTGTTGTAGCTTCTCCAATTTGTAGTGGTTGTTGGTCTATGTATATATTCTGGAATAATGGTTTTGTGATGCCATATTCCATGAATATTGATGAGTATTCCATCTTCTTCCTTGATAATGTTGATACTTGTCTTCCTTGAAATCTTTCCTAATAATGAGGGTGTTGATATGGTTTGACATTTGATGGTTTTTCTTCATTTTGCACTCTCATTCCATCCATCTTCTTTTCATAGAAAATGGCATCCTCGGTCATCTTTCCTCGGCCTTTGATTACTCTAGCCTTGGATATAATACCATCATATTGGGCATGTACATCCTCTACATGGAGTTCAACTTCTTCAAGTATCTTCTGGTGACCTTCTTGAATCTTGTCTTCTTTCTCCTTTTGAAGATGCAATGTGACCACATATATCAAATTCTGACATCCTTCTTCCATTCTGAATTGCATTTCTGATTTTATCTCATTAGTATTTAGGGATTCTTCAACCTTCTTGCAAATTTCTTCTTCAAGTCTTTGGGTAGATTCTTCATCCAAGATCCTTTCTTTTTCTCGATTTTGACAATGCTTCTTTTCTTCTTTCAATCTCTTAACCTCATCCAGTAGTTTGTTTTATTATGGTTTTATAATCTGCATATTTCTTCTTCTTTCTTTTTCAATTCTTCCCTTGAATCATCATTTTCCCACTTTTCTTTGCGACTATTTTCTTGATTTAAGTTCTTAATCTCCTTAATGAGCGATTCATTAAGGGATTGCAACTTGGAAAACTCATTGTTTTTATTTGTAATACATTTTCTTAATCCATGCTTCTAATATTCGGTCTATCTCTGTTTTCACCTTCTCTTTATATTTTGGATTTAACCTGTATGGTCTCTATCTTATTGGCTTAGAATCTAGTTTCAAATAGATCTTCATCTCTCCTAAATCACCATTTATCCCCTTCATCGCTAAGAATGTAGTTGGGAATAGATCTTGATAATATCCTATCTACGTGAACTTTGGGTTTTCCTTTGTCCCAATATTCACCTTCTATGTCTTTATTGGTTGTTTGTATGCATCATATTCAAGATCTGATCCTTCTACTGTGTGTTCCCCCTCATTTTTAGGTACTTGTACATTCCTTGGACTTCCCTCATCTTGTTTGTCTTTAGAAACATTATAACATTCCAGTAACTCATGGACAGTCATAGAAGCTCTGTGCGCACTACACACAGATACTACCTCCATCAGCCCTTCTTCTGAAAAAAATCGTGTTTCTAATGACCTGCATCGCTGCATCTAGTAATGGAGATTCATGTTCAAATGTAAAGGTTACCTTGAACCTTTGAATTAGCTCATACCATTTTGTTGTTTTTGTGTACATTTCCATCTCCAGGTACCAATTCTTAGGAATTGTATCCAGTGTATTTAAAAACCTATGTGTCCATTCCTCCTTCGGTATTGAACTTGATATGGTCTACATTGCTCAACATGACCTGCTGGGTCACTTACTCCTATATACTTATGTGAAATATACTCCACCTCGGTACCAAATCTTACTTGCATTAGTCTTTTACATTGTGATCAGTCTTCCATTCCCTCTTTATGTGTAGCCCACCATCTAGATGGAGTCACCTTCAAGACAACATCTAATGCCAATAGTCTTTGTTGTTTGGGTATCTGCAACTCAAACACCTTAAAAATGAATCAATATCAGTCAATCCATCATACTTGGGTGGGTCACATAACTCCATTCCAATTCAATGCAATGATTGAATTATGTGTGCACATTGTCTAGTTGATACTTCATGCATCCTCTGATGCCAATGTTCCAGACCTTCCTCTGAATCCGACGCACATGAGATAATTCTTATCCAACTAAGGGCACCATCTATAGTCAGGTTAACATAGTCATCCATCCATACAATCATGTTATACAAATTGTCAATTTTGTTCCCTCTTGCTTGCTCTGTGTACCTCTTTCCTTCTATCGGATCCAATGTTGTGGTAACCTTCAAGTCCCCTACTTCGAAGATCATTTCCCTCTTCTTCAGATTAATGATCACCTAATTTTCAAAGGCCCATTAAAGTCCCATCAATTATGGATATGGATGAATATCATCCACGATCTCGATGACTTTGAAATCTGCTACACTGCGCACCCCATCTATATCCACAGGTACTACTACCAATCGACCAATTGGTACTATCTTGTGTTGGTTTGCCAACCTTAACTAAAAAATAGACCAAATCAACTTGGGTTTCCCCATCATTTCCCGTGTCTTGTTTTGTAAGACATTTACATCAAAACCTAAGTCTAAAATAATGTTATCCACATCATATTCCCCAATTTGCACACTTAATTTGAACTCTTGGTTGGTCCTCTTTTTGCATGGTACCTGATTCACTACCCTCTGTGCGGTAGGATTTTCCTTTTATTGTGCACAATGATCAGTCATTTGTAATGCATTTAGAGTAGTTTCATATTTTTTCAATCCTATGCAAATTCTCAAAAACTCTCTTAAAGTACTTACCTTCTCAAGTGGCTTCTCTAGTATAGTATGATCACAAACAGGAGGCGTAGATGATGTTGATACTACCCAATCTAGTCCTAGTATCTCTTTTCTTTCCCTCTGATATGTCTCATTTTCTTGTTGAGGTTCGAACGTTGGCATAGGTCTTGTTGATTTCCTCACCCATTTCTCAACCTACTTCCCTCAAATCTTCGCATCAACCCAATTTTTATCTCCTCCGCGTGTAACAACTTATATTCTAGGTCCTTCATTGTGTTTCTCGACTGATATCTTGTGTATGTTCTTATTCTAGTTTTGGTTATGATTTCCTCTGGCCTTCCACTTCGCAAGTAGTTTAGGACAGTCTTATGTCTCATGATCCAATGCTCTACAATATGTGCAGGTTGTACAAGGATTCAGGCAATCACGAGCTAAGTGTCTCGGTTGATTATAATTGTAACATATTATTGGTCCTCTGCCTCCTTTGACAAAATTTCCTCTACCTCGACCTCTATCGAATTCTCCTCAGGTTCCTGAATTAAATCCTCTCTAATTTTTATATTGTGGACCACCTCCCTTTGTCACAATATTCTCCTCCTGAATCCTATACATATATAAAGTGCACTCTCTCATCAAATCGAATGCACATCAATCCTTCTCTTTGTGCCCAACTAACTTGCAAAGGTTACAAAATATATTCCTTGGCATACTTTGGTATTTTTGCAGTAATGGACACTCAGTTGGATGATGTCCCCATTTCTTACATATTTCACATTATCTCCCTCCTAGTAATAGATTCGATACTCCAGTTGCCAAATACTATGCAAATGTGGGGCATTCATCCTTATGGTGGCCTTTAGTTCTACACTTGCTACACCATACTTGTTCTCGCTTCTCCTTCCCTTTTGTAAGATCTGTTAATTGAATTGTTAAGGTAGCTATATGCATCTATACTTGTGTCATCCCTCCACTGTCTCCTATAGGAAATGCTTCTAGCTTCATCACAATCTCCAAAGCTTCATGTTGCGACATAACCTTCTATTGTATCAATGACCGGTGAATGTGTGGTAGTAGTCCTACAATAAACAATCATTGGTGTTGTTGATCAAGAATTTGAAATATCAACCTACCCATCAAATCCTTAAATTTTTTTATCATAGTCCCAAACGGATTCAGTTTGCACCTGATTGATTTATTTCAACTCTGTAATATAATGCAACTCAAATTTCAGTTTCTTGAAATCTTTCAACAATGCTTGTCTAATTTATGCTAAATTCCTTGCTCAACAATGCTTGTCTAATTTCTGCTAAAGTCCTTGCTTGACCTATAGGTGTAGTACTTTGTAGTTTTGTATACCAAACTAATTCATAGCCTCTAAATCTTGTTGCCAAATATGCAATCTTTATGGCATCATCTTGGACATTCTTCGCAGCCCAAATTGTTTCACATATGAATAGATAGTGTTATGGGTCCTCTGACCCAACTCTGTGGAACTCAGATAGACTCAATGTGTTATCTAACCCTACCTTGTTGGTTTGTGTAGTACCTCCCTTTTGCGATGTTGGTTGAATCTGACTCGACGCACTGCTTCCACTACTCTGGCTCGAAGAACTACTCACATTGCTCTGATTACTACTATTATGACTTGCTCTACTGACTATGAGTGCTTTTAAAAAATCTTCAACTGCTACTTCCGATCTAGGTGACGCACACAGGGTTGTGGAATCAACACAGGATCCCATCTAAGTAGGACTTACAGGTTTTTCTATTATCAGACTAAACTGAGAATCCTCTTTCTCTCCTTCTATGTGTGTTATTTCTATGATCTAGACGATTGTTACGAGGAAAATCTCTCTATGGCTAGGGGTAAACCACAACACATGGAACGACACCCAGAAACCAAATTTAGTCTCAAGTATTCTAGATAAATGGAAATGCTAACAAAATGAAGGCTAGAAGCCTACCTCATCCAAACATCCGAAGAAGACCACAGTTGAGCTCACAATCCAATGCTTGATACCTGCAACTTGTCCTCAACATCCAAGATACACAAGCATATGGAAATTATATAAAACGTTAGCATATAAACTAGCATAATCCACTGACATGTATAACAAATATGTCTATGGAAAGTAATACAAATATTTGCAACATATAATTGGACGAGAAAAGAGTATATCTTTTAATGTAATCAACAGAAGTACATAGGTGACAAACTTTTGCATCGATTTTATAACCCTAAATTGCTCTACGTATGTATACCTGGCCTTTGGCCCTCTTACTTTCATTTTTTTTCCAAGCCACTACTAAGTTTCTCTTCTAAAAACCCCATTTTTTGAATATGTACGCGCTCTGCACCAATACTTCCTGCGTACATACGCTTGTGTCACCACTACAGTTCGTGTGCATACGCACGCTGCACCATTACAACCCGCATATACTTGTAAAAGTTGCAAAAAATAAAAACTTGCAAGGAATTCATTGAGATTACGAGCTATTGGGTAGTTTCCCAACTAATCCACCACCTATAGCCTGTCACCCAACCGAATAACCATCCTTTTGTCATATAAAAGGAGGTGTTGGGGTCTCATTCCACATCTAGACATAAGAACAATGAAACTATGCTCGTTTCACATCCCCTCCTTGCCCAATTTAATTACAGCCCTTTTGTGAGAGTTGCCTCAGCATTCCCCAATTAGCCCTTCTTCCTCCATCAAAACCCATTCACTTCCCAACAAGAGATCAAAAGGTTGAAGAGGAGAATCCATACAAAGGTGCACTTGGAGCTTAGTGAAGAGGAGCCTGAACCAGGTTCATGGAGCAGTATATGGCTTTAGTTGTAAAGGTCATCCTTGGGAGGAGGCGTGCAGTCAACAAAGATTTCAAGCATGAGGGGATCATCATCGGACACAGAGTAGAGGTATAGTTACCCGATCCCTCTCATATTTTTTTTTTTTGTATGAGTTTTTGGTATGTTTGGGGTAGTTAGAGAAGTAGTTTACTTTTAGATGGTTAATTAATTTTCCTACATTCTGAACCCTGGTGTAGTCATAGGGGGGGTTTTCCCACTAGCAGAACTAGCGACCATATTAGGGAGGCCTTTAGGGTTTTAGGGGATTTTTGGGTGTCTGATTGGTTTTTCTGCCTTTTGAGTTTCTGTTGAGTCTTCTGAGTCTTTTAAGGGATTTTGGTCACCTTTTGGTGCCATACCAATTCTCCCTGCCCTATAAGTCTGTATATTTTCTTTATTTTTTGAGGAAGTACAGAGGTGTACATGCCCTACTTTGGGTCATCCCGCATACATACGTGCCCTGTGCAGTAAACATCCCGCGTACATACGCAGGCTGCTGAAGCATCAGTAGCGTACATGGTTCAAGAAATTGTTTTTGAAAAAGAGGCAGCCAACCTCTTTCCTGATTGAGGTTTTTACTTCTCAGGGTTTCTTGACAGAGTTCAAAGTCATTGTTTTTACAACCTTAGCTTGGGTTAGAATTCAGTTTACTTGTCTTTTTGAAGTTTCTTGTGTTTACTTCTGAAAGGGTTTTGAGCGAGTCTTTGAATTTTTTATCGGCCTATTTGGTGTCTTTAGTGATTCCCTGTGATCTGCAGTGGTCCAAAGAACTGTTTCAGTCTTGTCTTGTTGTTCTTTTTACCCCTTTCATTTGCTTTGAAAAAAGAGAAAAAAGATTTATTTCAAGTTTTTTCTGTTTGAAGATATTTTTCAAAAAAAAAAAAAAAATCATTTTCAGTTTCGTAAAGTAGTTGGAGTTAGTTATTTTACTTGAAAGGAAAAAGAGTTCATTTTTTAAGTTCTTTACTGATTTCTTGAAACTCAAGTATCTTGTAGTCAAGCGAAATTTTGTTTTAGGTATTCTTTTTAAAGATCTTGAAAAAGTTAGTTACAGAAAAAGTTGGTTACAAAGAGTTAGTTGTAAATCTTTACTTTTGACTAGAAGTAATTTTTCTTTCAAATTTTTGAGGATCTGTCGTGGGAATACTATCGCTCACATTTTCCTATGGAGCTTCGTGGGCCTTGAATCCATATGAGATCCTTTTTTTTCTTCTAGACCACTTGATTTCGATACCCTTGGTAGGTTTCAAACTTGTTATCCTGCTCATTGTGGTCCACCCAACTGTTGATTGTACCCGCCTGGTGACTGTTTGCAAGTTGGGAACTTAGTTGTCTTTATTCTAGGGACTTACACATGTGACTGCGGGGGTATACCATGGTACCTAGGGAAGATGTCGGGTCACACTTTGTAGAGTATACTCAGAGGGTGCTTCCGTGTTTGATTTTCACTTACACCGGTAAGTTGCTCTAGTGTTGGCTGGCGTAACTGTTCTTCCTACTAGATAGTGGTTTGCTTGGTTTATCTTATAGGAATTTTTCTAGTGTGTGCTTGGTCTTAAACGCTAGTTAAAGCCTTAATGTGTCGTTGATATTTTCACAAAGTGGAAGATCAAGAGCTCTGTCGGTCGTGAAGGCTTCAGGGCCTATCGTCGGTTGCATTAGATCCACCACCACCACCGTTACGGTGAAGACTTGACCAACAAGGGTCATTCGAAGCGACCGGGTCATAGGAAACTGTGCCTGAGCCTTCTTCAAGAGGAGATTACTCGAATCTGAAGGAACCTACTATTTCTGACCTTGGAGCGGAAGCTCTCGGTCCAGCCAACCCTTCGATCACTAACTTGTCGACGCCAATCTTGGTACAAGTTATCCCTCTGAGGGTGACACCTTACAAGCGTCAAATAGTATTACAAACAACTATGGAAGAAAATGTTGCTACTTCGTTCGGGATTCCTCATACTCTCCTTTCGGCTACTACCACAGGGGGTATGTTGCCTCCTAACCCACCTTTGTCGGTCCAGACCACAGTGGTCTCAACCCCCTCTACCTCGGGCAGTGTTCTGACACCATCATCAGCGGATACCATTGATTCATTTAAGTAGAGTGTGACGGGCACTCCATTTTCATATGGGATGATCGACTTCAATTCGAACTTAGTCCTTACCTACTCCACCTTACAAACCATGGGTTTGGGGACAAGGAGATCAAATGCTCCCGTGCAAGGGTCTATTTGGGGCACTTTAGTCCCATTTAATGCTATACCTTACGGTGGGGGTCATATACCTCCTCCGTCCCCCTCACTCAGTGGTGCTTTCCAGCAACCAATCAGGCTTAACACTAACTACAGCTTGTTTGGAGCAGGAAGTCTAGGACCTTCGTCTTACACTTTTTCGGTGGGATCCATGTCATTCTCTTTGTTCGATGCATTTGGTAATAACACTTTTTCATTGGTTGTCGTCTTGGCCAAGGGACACCCTAGTTTTGAACAACAGAATCCTGTGCAGGGTACTATTCCTACGCAGGGGGCAAGTACAAGAGTTTTCTCCTCACAGGGACTTTGGAATCATTGGCAGGGATAAGTTCCCTTGCAGGGGATGTCGGTCAGAGGCAACCCCTTCCATGGTCAATGGAACCCTGGGCAAGGCTCAGTACCTATGCCCATTGGATCGCCTAGGGGCATCCCCTTCCAGAATATTTCGAACACAACGCAGGGAGAAATCCCCACCCAACACACGTCGTCCAATTACATGAATCAGCCGATGATATCCCAGCAAATGCAGTTTTCGTACGCTGGTCAAGGCCACAGTTTCTACTAGAACCATGGCAACCAACCCAACTTTTCCTGGCAACCTAGTGTCAGTCAAACCCCATGCCCCCTTTTTATTGTACATAATACCCAACCCAAACTACCGTTTATGGCAACGTTACATCTGCCAGACTTTTCAAGGTTGCTTAATGACCTTATTTTTCATGATCTGCATTGGCCTCCCATGCTGACTAAGTTTCCCTCATATATTCCAAAATTCGAAGGTAATCCTGGTGAAGACCCAGGTGATCACGTGACAACTTTCCACTTGTGGTGCTCATCAAACTCACTGGGAGATGGCTCTGTACAGTTGCGCCTGTTTCAATGCACTCTTATTGAGGGTGCCACAAAATGGTATATTGAGCTCATCTTCTCAAGGTATTCTTACTTTAGAGACTTGGCGATGGTCTTTCTAAACCATTTCCAACTACCCAAGAGATACGATGTCGGCACTGAGTTTCTAGCCAACTTTGAGCAAACTAAGGCCGATCATATCTCAAATCACATTCGAGAATGGCGACGTTGGAAGAGCTTTATTAAGGTACAGGTCCCACCGACTTTCTTGTTGGAGTGGTTCCTGAAGTCTTTGGTACCAGCTTTATCCAAGGATGTTGCAACTTTGGGAGTGTTTTCAGAGGAGGAGGCGATAATGAGAGTGCAACAGCTCGAACTGATTTACTCTCAGTCTGGCTTACTCTATGAGATTTTTCCAGATGCACCACGGTCCATCCTCGACAAGGCCATACAAAATTCTGGACCACATTCTGATGGTATAGTTGGTTCAACACACAGAAATTCCACTGATCTGTTATCAAATCAATTGCAACAATTGTCGATACAACAGACAACATCCATCCAGACCTCTGGTTCAGTTGTTCCCCCTACCCAAACATCGGATGTACACAGTGTGCAGTCGACGAACCCAAAGGCCAACTAGCAGCCTGAAGGAAATAAAAAACAATGGAACAATAAGGGTAAAGGGGATAAGAAGGCTAATAAAAATGTTGGCGGGGGAAACACAGAGAAGAGAAATTTGAAGTATCTGTGTAACCTTTGCACGGAAGACCATCGAACTCACCTATGCCCTCAACTTGCGGAGGCACAGAAGCTATTTGTGCAGCAACAACCTATTGTGTTGACGAACCCATTTCCACATGGGCAAAACATGGCTTAAGCCTTAGCATCTTCGAGCACGAAAGGGGGCAATTAGGTACCCCCCGCATCTACTGGTAATACCTCGGCCATGAATGTTTATATGTTGAAAGGTGATGCTCATATAGTGACCAGGGCACGAGATTACGGAATTTTGGAATCTACCAAAAAGGGTAAAGAAGCCACAAACCCACCTGTTCCTCTCCAGATCGAGAAGATGATGGGAGAAATAATGACATGCATCTCGAAAGGGGAGTTCAAGAAAGCTTCTCATAATCCAAACACGGAGGTTGCCCAGAACTATTCTATGGTGGAAGATTTGGCACAAACCCCTTGCACGATGTCCGCTTTGGAGGTCCTCCAGAACTGCCCTTCGCAGAGAAAGGATCTTTTATCCACCTTAGGATCTGCAGAGACTTGTAACCCGAGAGCGACCATTCTCGATCCAACTGACTTGAAGCCTTGTCTTCCTTACCATGTTGCATTTCATATAGTAGTGGCTTACACCATGAAATATTTTACTCAGAATATCTTTCGTATAGTGGTTGATGAGGGTGCCTCGACTTGCATGATGTCATTGGCGTGTTGGAAGGCCATTGCCCAACCCATTTTGTCTATGTCCCCTACATTGATTACTTCTTTTGACTGTCATTTGTTCAAACCACATGGAATCATTTCTTCTTTCCAAGTGCACTTAGGAGGGAAGACCGTGTACGTCAAATTTGAAGTGGCCGATGCACCTCTCGACTACAACCTTCTATTAGGAAGGATTTGGACCTATGCAATGCATGTAGTGGTTGCCACATTTTTTCATGTCTCGTTGTTTCCACGCGAGGGTCGAATCGTGGCCATTGACCTGTTGTCCTTCTCCCATCCTTACCTTAATCGAGGGCATCCACGGTCCCGATGATTGATAACCCTCAACCCAGCACCATCAATGTAGGGGTTGGTTTGTGTACATCATTGATGGGTACTTTCGATTACTCGCCTCCTTCTAGTGATGTCAAGATTCTTTCGGTTTCCCCTGACCAGCCTAGGGCTGAAATTTTTTAAATGTCGTCGTTTTGAACAACTTACTTTCATGATCCGTGGACTCTTTCTTTCCAATCAGCCTTGATGGAAGGGACAAGGCATTTTGGCATGGCCATGCCCTTGTCCGCAGAAGAAGTTGTGTACAGCATTGTCCATCAAGCTTCGGCTGACCCCGATCTGACTCCCGCACAGGAGTTAGATCCAGTTCTCGAGCCTATTTGGGCTCAAGGTTCCCTTGCCACTACAGATTCTTTAGACCTAGTATTTCCCTCAGATGAGGTGATTCTTGAGGCATTGACTGGTCCAGACAGACCCTCGGATGATCTCCATCATAGATCATACTTCCTCTCAGAGTTAAGAAGAATAGAGGCAGGTGAATTTGTGATGACTATGACTGGAGATAGGTCTTGTCCTATTAATCCTATGGCTATGAACATAGTTTAAACCGAGGGTAATATGGCGAGTATCGCTGAAACAATCCCTATAGATATCTCCATAACCCCTGGCATTGTGTAGAATGTTTTCGTAGGAGAGGACTGCTCCCCCGAAGAGATTTGAATTTATACGGAGTTATTTAAGGAATTCGGTGACGTTTTTTCCTGGTCTTATGAGGAAATGTCAGGCATTGAATCAAGAATCGTCGAACATGAGATAATGACTTATCCTGACGCCAAGTCGGTCTGACAGAAGCTTCGTCGGATGAATCCTTGGAAATCGGCATCAATTAAGGTTGAAGTAGAGAAATTGCTTAAAGTCAGTTTTATCTACCCCGTGCAATTGACGGAATGGGTGTCAAATCCCGTTCCAGTTAACAAACAATAGGGAATGATTTGCATGTGCATGGAATTCAGTGACTTGAACAAGGCCTGTCCGAAAGATAATTTTCCCACCCCATTCATCGATCAAATCGTCGATGAATGCATAGGCTATGAGTTATTTTCATTCATGGATGGTTTTTCGGGATATAACAAGATTCAGATCAAACCCGAAGACCAGCATAAAACAAATTTTATATGTACTTGGGGAACATTTGCTTATCGTAAGATGCCTTTTGGCCTGAAGAATGTTGGAGCCACTTTTCAGCGGGCCATATCTTTTTCTTTCCAGGACCTTAGACATATAGTCAAGGCTTATATTGATGATCTAGCATCATGCTCTCACAAGAGATCTGATCATCCCACACACCTCTGACTAATCTTTGAACGATGTCGCTACTATCAGATTCACTTGAATCCTAACAAGTGCAGTTTTTGCATGAAATCAGGTCGTCTCTTAGGTTTCATAGTTTCGACAACAGGGATCATGGTCGATCCTCTTAAGGTCAAGACGATAGTTCAGTTACCTCCCCCATGCACAATACCCTAGCATCAAAGCTTACAAAGGAAAGCGAACTTTCTTCGACATTTTGTCGCAAAATACACTGACATCACTAAAGGGTTCATGAATTTATTGAAAAAGGGAGTCCCTTTATGTTGGGATGAAGTCGCTCAACGCTCTTTTGAAGCATTGAAACGCACCCTTACGTCTTCCCCTCTGCTCTAACCTCCTGATTATAATAGGGATTTCTTGCTGTACTTGGCCCCATCGGCATGGTCTTGGTTCAAGAGGATGATCTGCTTGAGGGTCATGTTATTTATTACCTGAGTCGAGGCCTGGTTGGGTCGGAACTTAACTATTCCCATGTTGAGAAGCTTACTTTGGCAGCAGTGCATGCTGTCCAGCAGTTTCATCATTACATTCTGCTTCACAAGACCATCGTCATTGTCGTTGTGAATCCCTGTCAATATGTGTTGACACGACGGGTCATTGGTGGAAAGATCAATAGATGGATTGTAATCCTCCAGGAATTTGACTTGGATTTTGTTTCCATGAAATCCAAAATGTTGTTGGTCTTTGCGGAACTTATTTTGGAAATTCTGGTCGAATAAAGTGATGTTACACCCCTAGAATCGCCTATTAAAGGAGATATTTTTATGATCGCATCTTCAGACCCCTGGTATGGAGATATACTAGTGTATATCCAGACTTTGAAGTGCCCTGCTTTTGCTTCCCGCGACTAGCATCAACGTATTTGCCATCAGGAACGAAACTATCTCATACTCAATGACACTTTGTATCGTCGAGGCATAGATTGCATTCTTCGTCGGTGCCTTATACACAAGGAAGCAGAACTCATTCTTAACGACTGCCACACAGGAGCATGTGGTGGTCATTTTTATGGTTTGGCAATAACCCAAAATATTCTACGTGTCGATTACTTTTGGCCTACGTTAATCAAAGATTACATTGAGTCGGTCAAGAAGTGTCACTCGTGTCAGATATTCTCTCAGAAGATGAGGGAACATCCTGCTCCCATGTTTCCTGTCATCACAGTTGGTCCCTTCACTAAGTGGGGGATTTATTTTACTACATGTCACCCGACTTCATCCATGGGGCATCGTTATATCATTGTAGTGGTAGAATACTTCACAAAGTGGGTCGAGGCTACGCCAACATGCAACAATGATGGAGAAACAATAATTCTCTTCATTTTTAACTAGATAGTATCAAGGTTCGCCATCCCGAAGGAGATTGTCACTGACCATGGCAGTCACTTCTAGAACAAAATGATGTCCAAGTTAACATCAAATCTTGGGTCGAGGCAAGAACATTCATCACCCTACTACCCACAAGTGAATGGTCAGGTGGAAGCTATGAATAAGTCTCTCAAGACTATTCTTCAGCAAGTGATCAATGCTGCCAAGTCAAATTTGCATTTGATGTTGTACTCGGCATTATGGGCCTACCGAACACCTATAAAGACTGCCACCGGTTTCTCACCTTTTCAACTCGTTTACGGGATGGAATTTGTCTTGCCTATTGAGTGCCAGATCTCGTCTTTAACTTTGACAGTAGATTTACTGCCAAACACTTCACCACTTGAGGAACGCCTATTATATCTCGAGCAGCTCGATGAGCAACATCTTGATGTAGCCTTGGCCAATGAGGCTCATAAGAAATGATTCAAGTGTCAATATGATTGTTTTGTTCATCCTTGGATTTTCTCTAAAAATGATCTTGTCTTGGCTTGTGATCAAGACAAGGATCCCTTGGGGGCAGGCAAGTTCAAACCCATGTGGTTTGGAACTTTCATTGTGAAAGAGGTCTTAAATAAGGGCGCTTATTGTCTGGTTGACTTTGAGGGAAATGCCTTGGCGGAGCCTAGAAATGGGCTCTACCTCAAGAAGTATTAGTCTTAGGTTGGTCGTCTGGGTGACTTCTTGTACATATGTATAGTTCTTATATGGTTTTTTGTCTTTTTCGTTTTATGGACGTGTCATTATTTATGTCATATTTTTCACTGTGGAAAATGCCAAGTGAATCAGAGGTGTTCTTTAGGTTCGCAGACGGTGCTATCCAAAAAAATCAGAGGCTTGCTTCTGCAGCTTGGGTGATTTTCACACCTAAAGGCCAGTTGCTATCTTCTTGAGGTATCTGTCTAGGTGATGCCACAAACAATGTCATCGAGTACAATGTAGTGATAGAGTTGCTTCATGACTCTTTGTCACATGGCATCTCTCACCTCCGGGTCTACTTAGATTCTCAGCTGGTTGTGTCCTAGTTAAATGGATTTTACGTCGTTTATGATCCTACTTTACACCAATGTTTCCTTAGGGTACGTCTCTTAGAACGTTACTTTGATTACATTACGTATATCCATGTTCCTAGGAGATTAAATCAAATAACAAATACTCTAGCTAATCAAGTATTAGATTGGCATGTTGCACACACATAAAAAGAATCACACACATACACATGTACATACATTTGTAAAAAATGTGATCCATAAGACAATAAAAGATGTAAATATATATGTGTGTGTGTGTGTGTGTGTCAAAAAGTGTCAGAGTACATAGGTGGGCGTGAACGCCTCAAAAATAAGATTCGATATACATCACAGGACTTATGCCCTCAAAAATATACAAAAGTGCTCTTAGCACATAAATAGTCTAGCCTATCTGATCTCGGGGACTATTGCCCTGTCGTAGTGAACGACGATGTTGGCCAAACGCCGAAAAAGTTGGACCCAAGTTTGTGGCACCCCCACTACATGAGGTTGCATAGAAGGCAGGAGATCCTCGATCTTGGCCATAGGAACTGTGCGAGTGAGCACGGTGAGGTTCTACTCCACCCGTCTCAAAAATCTCTCAACCTCTCTGGCTAGAGGTCCCCCTGTGGGTGTTGGTCCGTTGGTTGTTGCTAGTATCGCCTCTGGTTGAGGACGTTGTCGAGTCCTCATGAAGTCTGTCGGGCGCACTAGTCCCACATATATACATAACAGATACATATATGTCAGTACTCTGATGCATATAAAAATGATATATATAAAAGAAACTAAAAATTAAATAACTTTAAAACATGTACCTAGCTCTCCTCGCTCCTCTCAGGGAGGTACAGGCATGTCCGGATCTCTAGAGAATTTGATTCCATCATGGGGGTATTCCTCTATGGTTGGAATCTGTCATGCCCACCAGTCGAAGAATTTGTCGTCAAAGGCCTCTATGGTCCTTCCTCCCCCCTATCATGGTAGCAATGTTGCCCATTTACATATCGTTGGGAAGGAGGCCACATGCCCCCGTACTGTCTCTCTAGGACTGATACTGGGAACCCTCTCGAAGAATAACAAGCATAGGATGGTGCCAAACCCGAAGTTCTTGCTGCTACGCTCTCATCACTCTCTTAGCTGCCTCTTCATGCAAGTGAGCATGGTCATGCTCCAGTCATAAATATGTGCCTCCGGGCACTGAATTTCACAATGCATGTGCACCCAGGAAGCCTGGTGTAGGGCCGCAGATCCAGTGATCTGTCCAATAAGTAATAGGATCACCTTCAATGACAAGTTGGTGATCTTGTTAATGGGCACTTGAGAACCTACTTTCTCAGTGTCGGCCTCACAATGCATCTCGATGTAGTCTTCAATGTTGAAAGGCCCAGGGGGGAAAGTGTGCAGATTGAGTGGTTCCCCTCTCCTCGAGAGGTCATTCAAGAAATATATTTCCTCAATCGTCGGAGTCAATGACTGCCCCTCTATCATAAACGCATCTTCATTTGGATGCCAGTAGTCCACCAAGGTGTTCAGTAACCTGGGTTGTGCCCTCATAAACGGACACTGGAAGAACTTCCACAGCCCACATTGTTTCAATGCGACAATGGAAGCAAGGCCCCCATCGACCAAGATATCAATATCCTCGTGTTCCCTCTCCCTCCAGTGAACATACATCATGTTCCATGACAGTTCAAAGGGGAGTTAGCTCTTGCATTTTTATTTTTTCCATGCTTTTGAGGGTGTAAGCGGGTTGTTTTGGTCACAGTCACATATGTACACGGGCAGACTATTTTATGCTTGAGTACATATGCAGACTATCCTTGGATAACCTGCATACATGTAAGACCTCCCTTTTTTAGGACAATGCACCCCGCAAAAAAACAAAAAATAATGCATAAAGGAAGAATGGAAAATGAGTTTGTACTTACTTGGTCCGAGCAGAAGTTCGTTTCGTCCTCTGAAGCTCCCGAAATCAACTTCTTTAGAAAAGGGGTCTTTTTTACCTTGTGGTTAATTTTCAAATTGCAATGGTGAAAATGAGCTGTCGGCTTCTATTTATAGACTTTTTTGGCCCTTTTTGCCACTTTTTTGACCCCCTTTGTCATTTTTTCTGGCTTGGAAATCATTTAATTTCATTCTTGAGTTTCTTATTGGATGTTACGATACACTTTGCCTTTTGGTTTGGTAACTTTTGGGGAGGTGGGTCACTTTAAAAAATCCTTTGGTAAAAGTCGTTTTTTCCAACTTTTTGCATATAAGTTAGGATTTCACCTCCACTTTCCGCATCTCGTTGTATTTTCCACTTTGCCATAGGATCGATCCCACCGACGTGCAACACAAAACCATCATTGTTTCTTTATAAGTGTCATGATAAGGTGGTAGAGCCTACCTTTACATGGATGCCTTAGATAGATCCTTCTTGCATTTTGGTGTCCATGTTGTCTATAATGACTTTAGGCTCAGGAGTCCTTGTTAGTCCTGTCATGATTAAGAGATGGAGCCTCATTCGTCCGATGCACCATCACTCTTGGCCTCACCCTTGGGACTCCAAAAATGAGCACGCTTTGTTGTCTTTCAAGCTCGCTTTGAAATCCGAAAGCAACATCCGACGAGACCGTATTTATGTTTTTTGATCTTGTCTAGATTAACTGAGAAAAGTAACCTTCTGGAGTCTTGTTTAAGCCCTTTTCAGATTCTCTAAACATGAAAATATTGTCGAGCAATCTTTTTGTCCTTCATGCTCACCAAACTTAAATTTAAAGGCATGTCTTTCCGGCGGTAGTTTACCCCTTTTTCGGTCTGGATGGTCAATTTTATGAACAAAGGTATACTCTAGGAACTTTGGTTCGCTAGAAGAGTATTCTTAGGTATAAGTTTAACCCTTTTTCAGGCCTGAGGGACTAAATTTACAAAAAATGAACATTCTCCTTGGTTTTGGTTTATCACCTTTTTCGAGACTTGGAGATTACTTACGAAAAAGGAACCCCCACAGAGTCCATAGTTAATCTCTTTTCAGACTCCCTAAAATTGAAAAGATCATCGAGTGACCTTGTTCCTTCACACTCGTTAAATTGGTATAGAAGAACATCTACTAGCATGAGTTTACCCCTTTTCCCGGCTTGTGGATTATAGAGGAAAAAGGTAAGCCTCCGGAGATTCGTCTCACCGACAGAGTTCTCCTCAGAAATTTTTATACTTTTTCTAGCTAATGGGACTAAAATCAGAAAAAGGTTGTGAGTCCATAGTTAAGCTCTTTTCAGACTCCTTAAAATTGAAAATCTTGCCGAGTGATCTTGTCTTTGTCACACTCGTTAAAAAGGTTTTGAATAGACGTCTTTTCGGTGCTATTTTACCCCTTTTTCAAATCGACTAGACTATCTTCGAAAAAGGTACTCCTTGGAGTCTTGTTTATGTTTTTCCAGACTCTCTAAACGTGAAAAAATTACCGAGCTTACCTTCTCTGGGCTCGTTAAAAACACATTGAACGGGGTTTCATTGTGTCTTTCCAATCGCATTTGTGCCTTTCATCTTCGACCTAATGTCAGCTCCATGTTGCTCTCAACTGAACCTTTGAAGCATGCCTTATATGCAAGACTTGTAGCACTTTGCCTCTACGACCTGACACCTTGACCCATAGAGGAATTTTCCCCGAGTGTCCATTTCCTGCACATGTCTCCTTGCTCTGAGCATTAGTATGGTCCTCTCGCCTGGAACTAGTATGCTTACTTACGACACTCGTTTTTCCTTTGTAATGTAGCATTCTTTTATTATTTTTCAAGCACTTTAAAAAATTGAAAAAGACAAAAAAATCAACTGAACCTTTGAAGCATGCCTTATACGTAAGCCTTGTAGCACTTTGCCTCTACGACCTGACACCTTGACCCATGGAAGAATTTTCCCCGAGTGTCCATTTCCTACACATGTCTCCTTGCTCTAAGCATTAGTATGTTCCTTGCGCCTGGAACTAGTATTCTTACTTACGACACTCGTTTTTCCTTTGTAATGTAGCATTCTTTTATTATTTTTCAAGCTCTTTAAAAAATTGAAAAAGACAAAAAAATCAAAAAACCCAAAAAGAGGGGACGGGAAATATATATTATTTTTTGGTAGCACAATGAGTCACCCCTGGACAAAACACATCCTTTCGTTTGTTCGTCAAGCATTGGGACCTAATATGACCTTAGGAAGTTGTTCTTGCTACATAGAGTTGTGTCCTCCTCTATTTGGTTACTCTTCCAAACACATGGAGAGTTTGTGTTGCCTCCTGCATCGTGAACTTATGTCAATGTCATGTTGCCTGAGTTTGATCATATTTCATGTTTTTTTCCAATGGAATTTTCACCCAACCTGAGTCACCTTTATGCAATGTGTCTCTTTACCTCATGATCCGGCCATCCCAAATGTCTAATCAAGTCCTTGTTCGAAATCAACGAAGTTCTCTGCCTGATCATCGAGATCCTCTTGTGTTTTCCTGACAAGTTGTCGAGGACCTCTAGGTAGTGAAGTCATACATTCACATTGTACTCCTACTCGAGTTTTGAAGATCTTGAAGTTGTTGCTCGAGCTATGAAGACCTCATCTCCAGCCATCGGGCGTTATTGGCTTCTTGAAGATGGATACTATACTTATATATCTTTGATTTTGAGATGTAGATCCATTGTGTATTGCTCGCGGCTACACTTTATATAGTTATATGACAGTTATATGGCATGGATCTACAGTGTATTTGATTGGCAACCATGATTTATTTCATCTCGAGCATGGGTATGCCCGCCTCAGAGAGATGATTGTTATTTTGCAGATGGTACCTCCTGAACTCTGGTCCCAAGCTCACTCATTTCGTACATTGGTGAAGATTTTGTAATGTATTTCGGCCATCAGATGCTCTTATGACCTCACACATTAGGGGGCATCTGTTATAACTCTAAATTTCTCTACATATGCATACCTGTCCTTTGGCCCTCGTACTTGAATTTTTTTGCCAAGCCACTACTGAGTTGCTCTTCTAAAAAACCCATTTTTTGAAGATGTACGCGCTCTGCACCAATATTGCCCGCATACATACGCTTGTTACACCACTACAGCTCGCGTGCATACACACGCTACACCATTATATCCCGCGTATACTTGCAAAAGTTGCAAAAAATAAAAAATTGTAAGGAATTCGTTGATATTACGGGTTATTGGGTAGTTTCCCAACTAATCCACCACCTATAACCTGTCACCCAACCGAATAACCATCCTTTTGTCATTAAAAAGGAGGTGTTGGGTTCTCATTCCACATCTAGACATAAGAATAGTGAAACTCTACCCGTTTCACATCCCCTCCTTGCCCAAGTTAATTGCAGCCCTTTTGTGAGAATTTCCTCAGCATTCCCCAATTAGCCCTTCTTCCTCCATCAGAACCCATTCACTTCCCAAGAAGAGATCAGAAGGTTGAATAGGAGAAGCCATACAAAGGTGCACTTGGAGCTTGGTGAAAAGGAGCCTGGACCAAGTTCATGGAGCAGTAGCTAGCTTTGGTTGTAAAGGTCATCCTTGGGAGGAGGCGTGCAATCAGCGAAGCTTTCAAGTGTGAGGGGATCACCATCGGACGCTGAGTAGAGGTATAGTTACCCGATCCCTCTCATCTTTTCTTTTCTTGTATGATTTTTTGGTATGTTTGGGGTAGTTAGAGAATCAGTTGACATTTAGACAGTTAATTGATTTACCTACATTATGAACCCTGGTGTAGTCATAGGGGGGGTTTTCCTGCTAGCAATCAGAACTGAGAAACTAAGTCCCTCTACCTAGGCCTTCACCACTTCAATCCTCCAAAAAGGCAAGCTCACAAGTAGCTGGAGTAATTGAGTTTCTCCTTCTCAAGATATGAAGAGCTTGGGGGATGAACACAAAAGAAGTTTATACTTTCAAGGACAAAGGAATTCAGACTCAATATGAAGTGAAATTTCTCCAGAGTGTCTTTGCTCTCAATGATCTCTTATTCAAGTCTTGTATATGGCTTAGTTTATAGCCTTCAAATGGACTTGAAGGGTCGAGTCGGAGTGTTTCTAATATATGGAAGGTCAAGGATCATGGATCTCGTGACTTGGCATGAAAACCTGACATGTTTTTTAATTTTTGAGCACAAAACCCGATGTAAGTGGTCTGTAATGGATCAATCTGCATATACACGAGTTGTCTAACTATGGCCCACGTATATGTACAATATTTTGAATTTATGACTCTGGAATGAGCAAAATGGGGAATTTGAGTCTGCAGAGCGAAATGGAAGGCCATCAAAGCAAGATGCATGGAGTGTGGAAAAAATTACTATAACAATAAGTGACAGATAAGTTTGAGTAGTTGTTAGATTTCACTAATACATATTCAAAAAAATTCGACGAACTATTTATGGCGGTACGGACAAAATTGGTCGTACTGCCGAAAAATACAAGATAAATATTTCATTTTTTTAATTTTTTTTCAATCTCATCCGAATTCATTGGACTTGCGACAAAAATGGACATTCATCGCACTTGTGAAGTCTAGGATAGGGTGTCTTTATTGCGACGAACCTATATATTCGTCTCAATACGTACGATACTACTGTTAATTGTTGTTATCTTCAAACGGTCACCTACTGTTTGAAAAAGTCAACATTGACTTAGTCAACTATCGTCGAAATTCAGACTACATAAAATTATAAATATGTTGCATTTTAGAGATGTTGTGACAGTTTTGCTATAACAACGATGGTTCAGAAAGGGTATAAGGTGTTCTTGTCAAGCGAAAAACTGATTTATTTTTATATGTCAATTGCATTAGAAAAATATAATAGATATTCTATTACACCACTCAATTTTATAGGATAATCATCATTGTATTTTCGTGGGGAAGAATGTTAGAAAATATTAAAGGTGGGAAAAGAAGTAAAGAGGGTGAAAAGGGTGACGATAAATGTTATTTCCCTTGCAAAAGATGTTGTACTGCACATTTTGTAAGAATTTTAATAGCAACAACTAAAAGACATTGTAGGAGATATGGGCACATTGACGGGGGATCAAATGAATATCATCCCGTGGTAATTAGCTATATATTCATTATCTATATTTATATTGATTGTATTTATAAAATTTTGTATTATTTTAATATTTGTTATACACATTAATTTTGCATGATCGTTTGTAATTATAAAGTTATAATCCCCCCTAGATTTCTACAGAATGCACCAAGTAGTAGTAGAAATGATGTTGTACAAGTTGAGGGACATGAAGCGAATAATGAAGATCAAGTTAATGATCCCATGGAAGAAGATGAAAATAATAACATAGTTCAAGATGATGGGACAAATCAAATGATTCAAGACTTGTTCGCTCAGTCAGATGAGGATGGGGACAGTGATGGTATTTATGATGAACCTCTGATAGAAAAGGAAAATAAATGACTTTATAAAGGCTCAAGAGAAAATCTTCTATGTGCTACATTGTTGCTGGTTAACTTAAAGGTTATGAATCATTTGTCAAACACTTGTATGACATAGATATTAAGGTATGTAATATGTTTCATCACATATACATAAAGGTTGATTTTTTCTCTTTTTTTTAGTGTTAATTAATGTGTAAAGTAAGAATGCAATATTTACGATTAATATTATTTACATTAACTAGTTATTTTTTATGTTGTAGATTGTTAGGTGAATTTTTGTTACCATCGTCAAATATTTTACCTTGCACATATCGAGATTTACATGTCATTATGAAAGACATTGAAATGGAGTATCAAACTATAGATGCATGTCCTAATAATCATATTATATATTATGGATAAAATGCGTCGAAAACAAAATGTTTGCAATGTCATATAAGTAGATATTGAACCAATCAAGTAACAAAAAGGGTGCCTCAAAAGGTTCTTCGTCATATTCCCATAATTCCATGTTTGTAGTGATTGTTCAGGTGCAAAAGCATAACACAATTTATGGATTACCATGCATGGAACAAAAGTGGAGATGGTGTTCTTCGAATGCCTGTAGATGGTTATGCATTTAGGGAAATTGAGGGAAAATGGGCAGAATTTAAAGATGAACCTCATAATGTTATGCTTTCGTTGGCAGTTGATAGTGTTAATCCGTTCAGAGAGCTTAGGTCTATTACTCGATGTGGCCTATTTTTTTATCAACAATATAATTCCTCCTTGGATGTCAATAAAGAGGGAGCACATAATGTTGACAATGATTGTTCCAAGTATTTGTTTACATTAATTTTTTGAATGTAACATTTTCAATTGTTTCACTTTTTGCATAATATCTTTTATTTATTTATTTACTTATATATACACATCATGGTAGTAATTATGTGTAATTTCAAACAATTAAGTAAGTACCAAGTTAAAGATATGAATGTATATAGTGTGTCTCTTATAGACGAGCTACTAAATTTATGGGTTGAAATAACTATGTATGGCTGATCCGAGTGGATATTGGTGGCAACCCACCTGTTCCAACGGACTCCTTTTGTCAGTGTTTAGTTTAGCACGTTCTTCTGTACTTATTTGTAATTGTGGGTTCTACACTTCTGGGGCTGTCTGAAGCCCTACACATCTTCCAAGTGGATATTGGTGGCCTCCCACCTAATCCAACTAGCTTATTTTGTATTTTTTCATGTCAACACATCTTGTTGTACTTCCAGGGCCATTTTGGGGCCCTAAACAATGTTATTTTGGCTCGCTACAGTCAAATTGTAAACAGAGTCAGAGTTTGACGGCGTAATGCATAGTTCTCGAAAATACCTTTTCAATGGGCTATCACGCGCCTAAAACCAAGATCGTATGAAAAAAGTTACGACCCCGAGAAGTTAATGTACTAACTTACCCAAACGGAGCCCACATGACTTTTGGTGTTTCATCTCCTAGGGTTAGGTTTTTGGATGTCTAGGGTTTTGGCATTCATGTTTAACATAAAAAGGCCTTCAGAGCCTCATTGTAATGATATTTTGGCGAATGAGTGTAGCCTTCACATTTTTCTCAGAGATAAAGTTGCCACCATTCTAGCGAGTCTTGCACTCTGTATTTTTACAGTCTCTTTACAATTCTTTCATTAATAGAAATCAAGTATTATTGTATTTCTTTGTTTCTGGCAATTTTCATGAGTGTTTCATTGTAATATATTTTCTTTCATTTTGTTCCGAACATAATCTGGATCAATGACATCTGTAAACCAATCAAGGAGAAGAAATTTCAATCCCATGGAATACTTGTATGGACAATTCATGATGCCCCAGGACTAACACATTTTTGTGGTATGTAACATTATGTTGCACTTTAATACTATATAATTATTTAAAGATATCATGCATGTTTTTTAAATAATCCCATTGTATAATTGACATTAATCCATCGGTTGTCGGTCTTGAAACAAAAGGTAAATTTGCATGTCCAGTTTGTGGTCCTAAGATGAAGTATCATCAATCAAAAAATTTAGGAAAGATGGTGTTTGATGAGTATAAGCACTTCCTCCCTAAGAACCATAGGTATCGTACTACTGAAAAACATATTTTCAATGGGAAAGAAGAGAATGAATTAAAACCACGAAGAATGACACCTCACCTATGGAGGTTGGAATATAACAAAAATCGTCAAGGTACGCAATTTCTTTATGTATCATATATGTAATGTTTTGAATTTTTATTTTAATTATTGAATTTATTTTACTGTATTTGATCATTATTGTTGTGATTTCTTTTATGCGTCAGGGTCTATGAAATTTTATTACTCTTCATGAGCAGTTTCCTAAACGATAGTTGTAAATCGTCGCTTTTTATTTATCGTCTATTCATGCTTCGTTTTCATGACTGAAAGCATGAAAACTTGCGACTACAATTACCATTTTGTTTTAAAGTTTCATTGAAGGCAAATTGTTTATTTGATTTGTTATGGAGTTTGATTCCTTGCCATGAAGATATTACCCTGTTTTGTTTTTAACCCTTTCAACTCTAAGCATGCCTAAGAGATTGATAATTTTAACAAACAAAAGACCCCCACCATTTGATTTTTTTGTATTGGTTTTGGTTTGATCTTTGATCACATTTCTTTCACAAAACTTTTGATTATTCGATTTTTTTAAACTTACCCAACTTTGTAATCAAACCATGATGCATGCACTTATGTTTGTTTTGAGTACTTTGGTCCTAGCTCATACTCAATACCAAGGTGGCATACGATGTACAAATTGCCATTACTTCTTAGGATGGTCTCGGGTTTCACAAACTTCTTCGCATGTGTTTTAATTAAACACCCTTCCCATCGTATGAGTCATTACAACATGTATTGTTAGGCTTAGGGTTATGGCTCTGTTTCATTTTTGCAAACCCTACCTGTATGTTGTGCTTTGATTACCCTCCCATCTAGTATGGCCCCTATCGTAAGGATTGAACCAAACCCTGCTCTCATACAATGATGCTAGGGAGGATTTGGAAAGAAATGGCTGGCATGTTTTCATCAAGAAGTTTCAGGGTTTTAATCTTCAGGTTGCCCAAGAGTTCGCCTTATCCTTTGATGGTTGTAGGGAAAAAGTTGGTGATGTGCAATTGGAGGTAACCGAGGAGTTCCTAAGTCAAGCCACAGGATTGCCAGCGGTTGGTCAGAAATGGTTTAAAAACGTGAAAGTGGAGGAAGTCCCTTGGACCCTGTTGTTTACATTGCAAAAAATAACCAGTTGTGATAGAGGTATGCCAATTTCATTCCTAAAAGCTCGGTGGCATGATTTACTCATTGTGGTGAAACAATTTGTTACATGTGAGGGACGGTTTGGACTTATATTTCTATATCATTTACGACTGCTTATGAGTTTTATGGGTTTCCCTTTGAATATGCCATATTACCTACTCATAAGTCTATATAAAATGGGGAAAAGATTTAAGAAACAGAGGTCAGACTCAAGTCTTTTTCATCACGGCCTGATCAAAATCATCCTCATACATCAGTTAGAGTCTCAAAATGACTATTGGGATTCGTTTATTACACGAAATGGTTTTGGTAACCCTGAATTGGGAGAAGTAGACAAACTCGGCGTTGAGGAAACCCTTGTCTACCTGACGACATCTCTTCCTACTCCCCAGACTTGTGCCTCTTCCCCTAACAGCGAACCCTTGATCTATCCAAAGGTCATTCAATAGGCTAKTCAATCGGTTACACATTCAAAGGACTGTGTTAAAATTGCAAGGAAACCTACAGGAAAGAAGTTTAAAAGTAATGTTGATGTCAATTTCAAAAACAAAAGAGCTGGMAAGCTAATTTCTCGAAGTCTTCAAAATAAGACAAGCTCTCGTGAAGATGCGATTATCATGATTGAGGTTAACGAAAGCTCAGACTCTGAAATTGACAAATTCCTTGCAGAGGAAGACCCTGTGTCATTCGGGCCACACCCTAACCGACCCTATAACTTTGTCGATAATTTGTCTCCTTGCTTGCAAGACAATCCAGAGTTTGCTAGTGTCCAGCTTTGCAATAAATCTAGTATCTCTATGGAGGGTCCTCCGATCCATAATCTCATTCGTTCTGATGCAAATGCCACACAGTCACAGTGCGATGTCTGTCTATCATGGATCGATAGATACTATACTAATGTCCCATTTCTACAGTCCCGAGTTAAGTTTTTAAAAGACCAGGTTGATGTTTTAACAAACGAAAACAATAGGCTTGAATCTATCATCCAAGGGAAGGATAAGCGTTTGAAAACCACAGGTCATGTGATTTTTAAAAAAATGCAGAGGCCGCTACAACCATCGTTAACTCCAAAGTTTCATGATACGGTTTGATTTCATGATTAGAGGTATGATTTTTTTTAATTTAATAGCATGATTGTGTCATTCTTAAGTTAGATTATTTGGTTTGTTGAATAAACTATTTTTATTATTAGATTAGCCTGTTTTGTTTATTCAATAAAATGAGATTTCATTTACTATTATAACTAGCTATAGAATCGCAATATTCTGTAGCCAGTTAAGAAAATTCGAATTGTCTAAATTAATGACAAAGAACATATCTGGGATCTTCCTATTTTCTTTTGCTTTCAGGATAATTCAAGAGCCCATGATTTCAAAGATGATATGAGGCACTTTTAAGATCTCCCAGTCATATCTATGATGTATTTTGAATAACAGAAATAGATTGTTGTTAGTTTTTGGATATTTAGTAAAATCAAGGTGGTTGCATCCCCCTTATTTTTGAAACAAATTTGATCTCAGAAACAGAACAGTTATGTTTCCTGAGACGTTCATTTTGTAAACATTGGATGATCTCGGCCTGGGGCAAGAGTGTGGGCGTTTTATCACAGACTTGAATGGAACAGAATGCACGTTACAGCTTTAGCTTTTCTGTATGATGTTTTGATTCAAGTTATGTTTATTTCGATTTGATAATAGATGGTGATTGCTTTCATCGTCATGATTTATTGCAAGTTGATATGATTCATTCTTATATGCTGTCCATATCTTATGTTTCAGATACAATACATAGTGATCATCTATCCAATTTAAATTAGAAGATTTATCTCTAATTTCTGTTGAATGTTTACATGCAAGTTCTTACAAGAAAAATTATCCCATCGTAGTTACTTGCAAATCATAAAGACCATTGTGACTGTATCCATTATATGTTCTATTATCATAACTCAATTTCAGCATATCCGTTTCGCATTTGTTCGAAACAATCTTAAGATCCATTACAGGTTTACTTCCCAGATAAGGTGGCTGGATATTCTCTATTGAACAGACATTGGATGCATTAATAGGTTAGTCTGTTATTTTATTTCGTTTGCTTGTTTATTTTAGAAGTTTTATATATATAGTATGATTTCCATTATCTATAATTTTCTATTCAATTAAGTAGTTTAATATTTGATTTCATGAATGTATACATCCAAGAAAACAAACCAAAAAATTAAATAGTATTTTCACTTTCTTTATTACTGTTGTTAAAGGAACCAATTTACATTCGATTTTTACGAGTTTAGATTAAAACTCATGATTTGTATAGATTGTATATAGAATTATTATACATATATTATTTAAATAAACTGTACATATATATATATATATATATATATATATATATATATATATATATATATATATATTTAATGTACATATAGATTTTAGTGATTGTTATTTATTAAGTTATTGTATTTCCTTTAGTTATTTTTTCGCTTTCTTTAGAACTTATATCGACCAATGGAGCCGCTAAACCCGTCGGAGTGAATTAATCCAAACAGCTTGGGTTAATTAGACAACCCCAGACCACATTCACTCTTCGAGTTGACGAGCGGTCAATTTCGCCCGTCAACAGGCTGCCATCGTGAAGGTATTAATAATGAGATTCCATGAGGAATGAAATGTTATCCCACTCAATTTATGAGGTTTCCCTACTACGAGGAGCTAAAAATAACTCATTTGTTTGATACAATGCATATCAGGAAGAACGTGACATAAAAATTATGGAGAATCATAGATGGTAGGAGGGATAAAGAAAAAATTGTCAAAATTTGTATTGACATTCAAGAAGTCAATCATGAAATGCAACATGTGGTTCGATCAAATAGTGATAGACACTGAAATAACCTTCCATGGTTATTAATAGAGCAACAAAGAAATGATGTAAAAGAGGTCATTCAAAGAATTAAATTTCCCACGGGTTTTTCTTCAAACATAAATAATATCTTAACGAAGAAAGGTGAATTTGGTGGGGTAAAAACACATGATTGACATACCTTCATTAAGGTAATAATTTTGGTATACATATTTATATATTGGTTGTATGCATCTTTTAAGTTTTTTTTTTTCTACTTTGGAAGAAAACAACAGTTCGTTTTTATTGTTACAATATGTTCTACCTCTATCTCTCCCAAACGACTTTGAAAACAACGTCAAACAAGTTATATATGATATTGGCAAATACATGAGGTAAGTAACTATGATTTATATGCAAAATGTTTTTTCAATTTGTTGTTCTACTTAATGACATATGTTTTACTTGTAATGTAATATATATTATGTGTTGAAACATGTTATTTGCTTGCATCATGATCTGTAGATGGTTATCATTGAAAGAAATTCATCAAGATGACATAAAGTATTGAAAGAAAGAAATTCCTTGGTTAATGTGTGAAATGCAAAAGTATCTACCTCCAACATTTTTCAATGCACAAGAACACTACCTCATGCACCAAGTTGAGGAGATTGAAATGTGTGGACCTGTACACACAAGGTCAATGTGGATGGTGGAGAGGCACTTGAAATCATTGAAGGTTTTGGTGAGAAAAAGAGCATGTCTTGAGGGTTCTATGGTGGAGGGATATATGGTATATCAATCCATGGTGTATATTAGTCAGTATATTCCTAAATTAGCAGTGCCAACTATGCACACAGTGGATCGCATTTGGGATGTGAACTCCATCAAAAAATTTGAAGGGGAGCACATGTTGGGGAAAGGTAGAATGAAGAAAGTGAGAGGTAATTAAATTGTGGAGATTTATAATACACATAACTTTTCATTTTGTGTGTATATGATCATACTCAATTAATATTTATTCTTTCATCAATTATTAATATTTACCATGGTTATAACTAATATTTAATATTGGTGAATTGTGATTTTTTGATTCGGTTGCTCAAGATTGGGATGAACTACATTTATACATTGCAAAAAATCTTGACTGGATAAAGCTATGGATTGAAAGATGTAAACAACATCATGGCAATAGGTTATCATGGCAACAACTATCTGAATTGGTTAGAGAAGCTCGTCGTAATGGAGATGCCAATGTTACGCAGAGGGAAATTGATTTAGCATATGGTTTGAAAGATGGACAAGCAAGCAAATTCAACCATTTTATTCAATTATTTTTTATTATATTAATGTGACTACAGGTATGTTTTTTTCAGATACTTTCCAAGTTATATAAATGTGTTTATTAATGAACAACGCATCTTTTACATGTCTGGCATATTGCAGTTGAAACACCACAAGGCTATGTGGTGCAATGGCCGTAAATTTCGCATCAAATAGTTGGATGAAACCATGAAAACTTCTAATAGTGGGATAACTACAGTATTCCAGGTCATTAATGCTTCCTCTAGGAGTGACAAACATCCCCAAGAATCTAAAAATAGATATTATGGGTATTTGGATGATATACTTGAGTTTGACTTTAATTCCTTCAAATTATTTATGTTCAAGGTCAAATGGTATAGGTTATGAATGCATGAACATGATGAGGAAAGAACTTTTATTCAACATGCCAATAGATTTCTGATCATTAAAGAATGATGTTTGAAAGAGGACATGATCGTTATGTTTTTCCAAGCCAATGTGATCAGGTCTTTTACACAAAGGTTCCATGTGAGAGGGATTGGTCATTCAAAAGAATTATAGTCTTTAGATATTTTGGACTTAAAGGAGAGGATTAAATCTCTTACAGTTTGAATTCATAATCACTCACATCCGTTGATGGATAGAGACGTGGGCAATGGTAACAAGTAAACCAACATTGAGTTTTGATTGTAAGAATTAGGGTTTCTTGCAACTTTGAAGAATGGAATGATGAATTATGTTGAAGTTTTCGAGCAAACTAGATCTCCACTCCAAATTAGACATGGAAAATCTTGAGACCCATTGACTAAGAAAAGGGTAGCTTTCACTCATTCTAAGAATTATGGGAAATACCAATGTCGGGTTAAATGGGTTGTGTGCTATCTACAACTACCCGAAGTTTATATGTGATATCAAAGTCTATTACAACACATGAGTAGATGCAATTATCATGATGAAAAGAAAGCTTCCCAATATTTAGTCAGTATTTTTAGCTGTTGTAATGTGAAAATATGAAGATATGTAAACATGGTTTTAAAATAAAGGCGAAGAAAACTAAAATCCATCACAAGGCTATCAGAATGCAATTAGATGATATGGTTGATAGTGCAAATGCAAATGATGACAACACTTAACCATGATACTAATGCATTTTTTAATTTTTGAGGGATTCTTTTTATTTTTATCCTTACGTGGAAAATGGGACTTCTTTTACAGTACATGAATAGAAATTATACGAAATGCATAGTTTTTGTAAATGGGATCATTACAACAAATTAATTGATGATGTTCTCTCTAGTCAAAGTGTTGAAGTAACACTCCAACCAAACCCTAATTTTGTCCATCAAAGAGAGCATCTCTTACACTATGATATTTGGAGAAAGCGAGGGCCTTATTCAGTGCCATAACATAATAACAAACAATAGCATTAGCATTGTGTATAAAGGTGTTTCGAGCAATGGCAAACTTGTTGCTATGAAAACATTGAAGACTATAGAAAAACACCAAGGAGTTAGATTGGGCATCAATGTTACCTCAAGAAAGTGAGACCGAATAATGTGAGGAGGGTTTCATGGTTTCCTTGGATTTAGGTATTTTGTGTTTGTGGGAGTCAAGAGCTCATATCGTTGGTGAATCATAACAGTTTGTTCATTGAAAAATAAAAGTATAATGCACGGTCATATTAGGAAATCGGCCAGATATATTGCCAAAGAAAATTTTGGTGTGCCCCACTACTATTAGTTGCTCAAAATATGTAGAAGAAACAATGTTGAAGTTGCAAGGTGGATGCCATTATGCTTTTATGGTTTCATCATGCCTTCAAGGTTGTGTTTCTTTGGTATCCACATTATTTTCTAACCCTAGGAGAGGAAACAATCATGATCTCACAACGAGTTTTCCTAATGCCCAGAGACTTGGTGTTGAATCCATTTCATTCTGAAATTACCCTACCTAAATTTGTTCATTAAGATATTTGGAATGGATGTTGGTTCAGCCAAAAAATGGTGGTTGTCAGGCCATAACTGAGAAAAATGGTATTCACAGAATTCAAAAACCAAGAAAGGAAAATGCAAAACAAGATAGTGGGAAACATTGGTGATGCATATCTATCTTATAACAAAAGAGACCAACGTTCAAGGATAATAGCAAAAAAAATTATATGTGCTCTCCAATGAAGTATTTATTAAGGCTCATATCAACAGTGGGCACACATGTTTTTAGTATCATAAGAGGGAGGATGGCTGACAACAAGTTTGCATTGTTGGTTTGCAAGAATTTTAAGTCGCAAACGTTCAGGTTGTGAGGGATTATATTGAAAAAGGAAATGCATATAGAAACACTGGCTCAACAAGTGTCAATGAGGAGTCTTCAACATCTCATGCAATATTACAATTGGTTGTTAAAAGATACACCAGTGGCAATGAATTGAAAATTTGAATGATTTTAATGTTGGTATATTCAGGGATACTGACAAGGGGGGTGAATCAATATGAGCAATTTAACACCTTTCTACTTATAATTTCATTCAATATATTGTTGCATTCAAGATATCATATATTGAAACAAACAATCATAGATACACAGTGCACAAGGATTTTATGTGGAAACCCAAATGGGAGAAAACCACATAATGCTTTTTAATATATCAGAAGATTACATCCACAGAAATCACCAACTTCCAAGATTCTCTAGCACCGACTAGAAGGAGGCACCAACCCCCTGATTTTTATAGCACCAACTAGAAGGAGGCACCAACCCCCTTGTGAGATCCAACTCACACTTCTCATGCACCAACCTACAAACTGAAGACATCAATCTTCTTGAGCACCACCCAACCAACCTTATTTCACAAAATCACAAGAATAAATGTTTTTACAAGATTTACAAAATTCATCAAAAGAGTCCAAGATGCATTTTTCAAGGTAATTTCCTTGCCTTGACGCCTACAAAAGATAGGTATTGTTACCCTTGATCTATGTTCTTCATGAACTGTGTTCTCATGCCATACTAAGTCCTTGACTTGCCCAAAATACTATCCTTAACTGCTCTGAAAGAAACTCTTCAATTTGCTTGTCAAACAATCCTGAAGACTTGCTATAATAGGCCTTATATATGCACTGAAGATTATTGTGAGAACTCGACCATTTTTCTCCTAGAATTGATCTAAATATTCACTTATGAAATGGCCCCAATCAGTGTCTGTAAACTCACCTTCAATAGGCCTTGAACTGTAACTGCCTCAAACTTCCCAATACTCAGCCTTATAACAGACTAAAAACAACCTTAGAACAGGCCCTAATTACCTCTGATATGCCTTAGAAGTTCACCTAACAAATCTGCCTCAAACTTTCCATGATTGCACCTCATATCATCCCTTAATTCTCCTCATATTTGGCCTCGGAACAAGACTAAAATTCACATCAAACAGTCCAAAAGACTTGCCTTAATTTTCTCCTGGAAACTACCTCAGAACAAGCCTCAATATGCCCAGGAAGACAAATGTCAAAATCAGCCTTATGGCCTCCTAAACTTCGCCTCAGCCTCAGAAAATTCGGCCTTACTACCTCAAGAGTTGCCTATAATAGACTTCAAATATTTTCCAAAACAGATCAGAGAAAGACTTACCTTATCCTCCCTTATTCTCTTGAAATTTTCACCCTCTTGAACCTTTGTTTGCCTCAGATATTCGTTGCCTTGGATCTCCTTGATTACCTCAAAAGTCACTTGAGTTCATGATTAAAATGAGCTCCTAGGCACCTTATTTATACTAAATGTGGCGCCCTCCTTTTAGGGTTGAATTGACCCAAAACAATTTAATTTGATTTTTTTTTTATTATTCCAATTGGGGCCCACTTGTACTTTGATATCTTAATAACATTTTTAATATATATTCCATTAGGGATGAATTTTGGGTACTTACATTTGGGTCTTATTGAACATATTTATGGGCTTGTTTTATTGGCATTCTAGGGTTCCAAGGGGCTTCTTCAAAGTGTCTTCCCGTGAGGGCCATGCTTAGAGCTACAACATAAGGGGACCACTTTGGAGACTCCTTCAAATAAACCCATCTCTTCCAGGGGATTTTGGACTTTCTTTGGGGCTTCTTCTAGGGTTGACATCAATGACAACTGATTTTCCAACAATCTACCCCTTTGACATTGATGGCAACACTCATACTCCCCATGTGACCATTTCTCCCCCTGTCTTCATGCTTCTGATATTTCTCTTCCCCTTTGATATCGATGGCAAAGGGAAACCCCCCCTGACAGATTTTACCCCCCTTTCTTCATTACTAGATGGCGTGCAGATCAATATGGAGCAGAAACTACTCCCAGTTTCTGATGGAGATACTCAAATGTCTCCCTTGAGAGATCCTTGGTGAAGATGTCAGTTATTTGTTCCTTTGTCCCAATGTATTCTAGCTTGATACTCTTCTCTATGACATGTTCCTGTAGAAAGTGGTACTTAATAGGAACATGTTTGTTCTTGGAATGCATCACTGGATTCTTGGAGATGCTTATAGCATTGGAATTGTCACAGAATATTGAAATGGGCTCATCATATTTCACTTGTATGTCTTACAATGTCTACTTCATACAGAGAACATGAGTACAACATGCGGTTGTTGCAATATATTTTACTGCTATTGTGGATAAGGATATTGAAGACTACTTCTTGCTCAACCATGATACTAAACAATCACCCAAGTATAAAGTTGCTCCACTCGTACTTCTTATGTCATCAATACTCCCTACCTAATTTGTATTTATGTAGGCAACCATAGTCAATTCATTCCCTTTCAGATACCATAACCCAAACTCGGTTGTTCCTTTGAGATATTTGAATATCCTCTTCACTGTTAGGACATGAGATTCCTTTGGTGCTGGTTGAAATCTTGCGACCTGCCCAAATTCTTGCATCACATCTGGTCTTGAAGTTGTTACGTAGAGTAAACTACCAATCATTGATCTATAGAGTCTTTGATCTACTTTTTTAGATTCATCATCTTTTCTCAACTTGCAACCGGTCACCATAGGAGAACTTACAAGTTTGCAATCTTCCATTCTAAACTTTTTCAACATTCCCTTGATGTACTTGGTTTGGGAAATGGAAATGCCTTCATCTAGTTGGGATATTTGGAGTCCCAAGAAGAAATTCAACTCCCCAAGTTGAGACATTTCAAACTCACTCTGCATATCTCTGACGAACTTCTGACTCAACCTGTCAACATTGCTTCCGAAGATGATTTCATCCATGTATACTTCAATGATAGTCAAACTATCTTGTTCCACTTTTATATAGATATTACTATTCGTGCTTCCCCTTCTGAATCCTTGTTGTTGTAAGTATCTATCCAATCTTGTGTACCAAGCTCTAGGTGCTTGCTTGAGTCCATACATGGCTTTCTTCAATCTACAAACATAGTCTTCCTTTTCTGATAGTAGAAACCCTTCTGGTTGTTCTATGTAAACTTCTTCTTCTAATTCTCCATTAAAGAAGGATGATTTTACGTCCATCTGATATACCTTGATCCTTCTGGAGCATGCATATGCCAAGAACATTATGATTGCTTCCATTCTGGCTACCGGGGAAAAGGTTTATTCAAAATGTGCACCTTCAACTTGTGCATATCCTTTGCATACGAACCTTGCCTTGTTTCTGGTTATCTTTCCATCTTCATTTAGCTTGTTTTTTAATACCCACATTGTGCTTATGACGTTTTTGTCCTTAGGTCTTGAAACTGGTTCCCAGGTGTCATTCTTCTCTATTTGATTCAATTCTTCTTCCATGGCCTTGATCCAATGTTCATCATTGTTGGTTTCCTCAAAGCTGCTTGGTTCAATTGTGGATAATAATGATAAATGTCTTTGTTCTAGTGTATGTGCTTGTTTGCTTCTTTTGGTTTCTATTCCTGCATTTTTATCCCCAATAATTTGTTTTGGTGGATGATTCTTATGATATCAGTGTTTAGGTGTCTTAGAAGGTGTCTGGAGATCTTGTTGATTGTCTTATCTTTCTTGTCTTCAAACCGCACAAGCCATTCCCTGTATAGTTCTATTCTTCCTTTCAACGACTCCATTTTGTTGAGGTGTCCCAGTTGCTGAGAATTGTCTTTTTATTAATGGTTGAGAGATTCTTTCAACCTCTCCACCTAAACTAGGAATAAGTTAGATCTAATAACAAATTCATGAACTCTATTTAATAGAGTCACAACTATTGTATGTGGACTAGTGATTTATAATATCAAGTGTGAAGTATTACGTGTGTATATCTTGTCTTTTGTTTTGCTGCATTCTCCATTTTCTTTCATGGTATCAAAGCTAGGACAACCTTGTCTCTCTCATGAGAGGGGATGTAACATGAGCTCATTGTAATCTTTGTAGTTGTAGGATTAGAGTAGTGTAGGTGTGTGGAGATTTTTGTCTTTTGTTAGAATATTACAATAATAACTCTGTAGGGATAAAAAAATAGTTGATATAGTTGTTAGTTTCTTTGTACATAAGTTTGAAGAAGGGTGCCTTTGCATATACAATGATCGGTTCCGATTGAAGAAATTGTGATTAATGAAGGAGTCTAGTATGCACAGATCTAAAACGATGTATGGTTGCATTGACTTGTACAAGGTGTAATTTCTAGACGTCTCCGACCGTGAAACGTGGACCACTAGATCACAACAACATATGTTTCACGCAGCCTCTGTGTTACATATTAACAATGTGGTGTGACACTCTTTCGCTCACTTAGACCGACACCTTCAGGAATTCCAATAGATGCATGAGTCTGTCTTATAAAGTGTAACCAAATATGAGCAAGTTTGTTGTGTTGATTTTCTTTTCTAAGTTTCTTGTTTCTCTCTCTATGTTGTTTTTTCTCTATGTCTGCTCAAGATCTGTAGCATGGAACAACCTCTATACACTCAAAGTCGATCCGAACTCAAATCACATGCTAATGGCCATCGCAACAGAGAGCTAGCTCGTGCCTCAAGTTACATATGATCATGGCCTTCTCTTACACAGTTCGTTGTGGAAGTCCAATTTCAATCTTCTCTTTATTGGCAAGTTGCACATCTATTTTCTCAAGGGTTAGTGTTAGGCATGGTGCACTCTTGTGAGCAATAGTGCACCTTGGCTCTCATCGTATCAAGGAATAGATTAGAGCCAACAAGAATAGAGATGATTTTAGTCTTTGAATACCAAAGGCAAGTTATGAGTGTTGAATCATGAATATTTCTCATGATTCACATCCATCCTCATATCATATGAAAGGTATAATGCTCATTGAGCATCAAAGAGTTGAAAGTGAGATTGATGGGTTAATGAAAATGAGACCCTTCTTTTTAAATTTTATAATATTTATTATCCTTTTTTTTGTAAATAAAAATATATATTACCTTGCCTTAGCAGAAAACTTGTGTGTCTGAATGTACATGATAGCATGCCAGTTGCTCTGCCACCGTAGTGGAAACCAGAACACGTGGACATGACAACTGTTCATAGTTCCAAAACTTTAAGAAAAAGTGACAACTGTCGACATACAAACAAGGGGACTTGCCACATGTTTTGCCACTAGTGTGGAAACTAGAACATGCGATGGACTGAGTGCCCTGACCACCTATCGAACTTAAACCTATTGAACCTGAACTAGAGACTATGGTATGCAAAAATTGCAAAAACTTAGCCATTAAACCAGAGAAAAAAAACCTGTGAGAATGTTAGACATGGGGCGAGCCCAGACGTCCATCTTGACAGAGTTTGAAGGTGAAGGGTTGGTAGTAAGTCAAGCAATGGCTCTTCTCAGGCTCGCTTGACAGGGAATCATAGAGGGCGTCCAAACATTTGCTGAAGAAAATCTGGCGGTGTTGCTGCTCTGCCAGGTCCCTTCTCATCTCGAAGATTAAGGCCAGGTGGTCTTCCGTGAGTCTAGAGCTGGGTGACTATGGTAATCTTGAGCCTGGTCTTCATCCATGGTGGCAGCAACAGAGTCATTTGCAGTGATAGAGTCCGTGGCAGGGTATTCGTCCATGGTGGCGGTTGAATTTTGTCTTGAGTGGTCCCCCGGAGGTGAGACTTCTTCTTCCACAATGCATCCCGTCGCAACTGACTCCTGAAAGGGAATAATGGTGCAGGTGGCAGGCTGGTGCTCCAGGGCGGTTGACGGCAGGAAAGGTAGAAATTCCTCCCAATTGGGCGAAATTTCTTCTTCCACCGAGCATCCGCCATGGAGACCCTCTGTACTGGGAGGACGAGGCTCTCGTTGGGCCTGTTCAACCAATTGTGACCATAGGAAATCAGATGGTCCCCGCCTGGTATGAGAGCTTGAGAGGCATGTCCCGAGCTGTAGTGTATTCCATGGAGACCCTCTACACTGGGAGGATGAGGCTCTAGTGGAGCCTGTGCAAACCAATTATGACCAAAAGAACCTAGATGGTCTCCGCCTGGCATGAGAGCTCAAGAGGCAAGTCTTGGGCAGTTGTATCTGCCAAACTGGCTATAGTAGGCTGGCCCTCGTTGGGGCTTGCCTCTTTCTCGTGGCATGGTTGACCAGAGCACCAGGCAGACTGAAATTCTGGCAGAGCAAGCTAAATCTTGGAGCAGAACTAGCGGAATGATGCTTTGCTTTGGGCCCATGTGCCCAATATAGAACTTCCCGTAAGGTGAAAAGACTAGGAGGACGGAGGCATTGATGGCTCTGGTAGCCATTAGTGTAGGTGTAATGGCCATAACCGAAATCGTACTGAAGCCTAGGAGCCGAGCTTGGGCCTCCATTAAGGCCCACCGCACTAAACCTTGGTGCTCATGCAAACTAACCATCGTGACTAGACAGGGGGGGAGGGTGGTGGCTAGGGGATTTTACTACCCTCGTAATCGCCCCGTCCATTGACGTGTGTGGCCCATGTGTCACCTCATCCGAGGAATATTTATTATCCTTTATAAATGCCAAGTGATTTAAAAAATTCACATTTTTTAAGAATATTTTTTGAATTACCCTTCTAGAACGGATTTAAACCCCTTGGAAAGGATAGATAGGATTCAATTTTGATTAATGCTCACAATACAATTGAGAACAACCAAATAGAGAAGTGTGCACAAGCATACTTTATAGCATACCAAAACAATGGAAGAACGTAGCTAGGTGTTTAAATTAGTGAGTCAAAGTAGTAATGTTAAATACTCTAGGAGAATGTCTAATCTTGTGAGTTCGTAGCTTAGGGAAATATTCATTTTATGTGTTGTTACACTCATCTAACAATTTTTTTCACAGTTTTTAAGATGAGAGGGAGAGGATTGGTTGGGTTTTTAATTATGTTTGTGTATAAAACTTGTTTTTGTCTTTAAAATATTCATTCTGTAAAAAGAGGTGGGTGCATTTCAAAGGTTAATATGATCCCTATCGGTAATTTTTATGTTTAAAAACTTAAAAAAAAAAAAATAGCTGGTCTTTACAAAACAATTCATTTACAAAATAAATATAATGACTCTAGTTTGATGGGTTAATAGTGAAAAAAGAGAAGTTAAACTAAAATTAATCTGTGTTAATATGCTTCGAGTCACGTTGAAACTAAGATTGAGGTAGTGTCTCTTGGGGAAAAGGATAATGACTATTTATGTAAACATATTGGGCATCTTCTGCATGAGAAGAATAGTCATAGTGTCATGACTATCACCTGAATAGGAAAAATTCTAAAATTTTAAAATGGTATTTACAAACATTCATGTTTTTTTTTTCCATGGGATCGAAGTTTATCTAAAAATAAAACTTCCATACTTTCCCAGTTTACAATACTCATGATTCTCCATTGGAATAAAGCTCATTCAAATGTGAAACTTTTGGACTTTCTAGATGGTGTTTGCATATACTCATGTTTTGGGCTTTCTAGATGGTATTTGCAAATACTCGTGTGTTTCTCCATGGTATTTAAGTTTTGGAAATATATGATACTATTTTATTAAAATCCTTACACTTTATGGAGGATTATGATATCGTGTGTTTCTTCATTGTATTGAAGTTTTGGAAATATATGATACTACTTTACTAAAATCCTTTTTTCATGGTATTGAAGTTTTGGAAATATATAATACTACTTTACTAAAATCCTTACAATATGTGTTTCTCCATGGTATTGAAGTTTTGGAAATATATGGTATTATTTTACTAAAATCCTTACACTTTATGAATGATTATGAAAGCATGCTCAACTTTCCTCTCTCTTCTTCCATGATACCAATGGACTTTTGAGTGGTCTAACCTAACTTTATTCATAAAAATATATTTCTTTAATAAAATACCAAAAATAAACTTTTCATTGAAGACATTTGCATATGGAAAATGAATGAACTCTTGCCCCTATGTGACAATGTGATTTGAGTAATTTGGCTTGGTTATCATGACATCGCATCCTTATAGAAAACCTACATATATGTCTTGAAACCACCCTTCATATAATATATCCATCCTTAATTCTCTTTGAGAGTATGCCAAAGATAAATTAAATATGCTTTCTTTTTATTCTTCTCCTCTCCATTAATATATGTTATAAAAATAATAAATACTAAATGTTTATAATGATTAATTTATGCTCATTGTTAAGTTGTTCCCTCTCCATTATATGTCAAATGGTAAAAAAAAATTCTTATTAAACAAGTGAACCATAATTAAGGGACTTGTTGAGTATGACTCAACAAAACTTTTTAAGTTTTTGCTAATTGTCGAGTTTATCTAGTTTTCATTGAAGACATTTGCATATGGAAAATGAATGAACTCTTGCCCCTATGTGACAATGTGATTTGAGTAATTTGGCTTGGTTATCATGACATCRCATCCTTATAGAAAACCTACATATATGTCTTGAAACCACCCTTCATATAATATATCCATCCTTAATTCTCTTTGAGAGTATGCCAAAGATAAATTAAATATGCTTTCTTTTTATTCTTCTCCTCTCCATTAATATATGTTATAAAAATAATAAATACTAAATGTTTATAATGATTAATTTATGCTCATTGTTAAGTTGTTCCCTCTCCATTATATGTCAAATGGTAAAAAAAATTTCTTATTAAACAAGTGAACCATAATTAAGGGACTTGTTGAGTATGACTCAACAAAACTTTTTAAGTTTTTGCTAATTGTCGAGTTTATTTAGTTGTTGTCGAGTTGTGCGTATTCTCTTGTTATTTTTTTGTCTGAATTTATGTTCCCTGACTTTTTAAGTTCACGAACGATAAAAGATACTTGCACATATCTCTCTTTTTAGTATATCAGATTTACAGCATTACCTCAATGGGGAGATGTAAGTAATAGAAGGTCCTTTTAGAACAATGATCCATTCATAAGGTAGCCTTGTTTTGAAATTTCTCTCAACATTTTGCTTTGTGTGCACCAATAATAGAAGCCATAGAGTGTTAAATGTTTATGGCACAATTTTTTTTCATGAATCAATCTAGTTTTACATAAGAAGAAAAAAAGCAGTAACAAGCAGTTGCTTTGATTTATTTTTCAGGGAGAGTAGTGGCTTTTCAAGGGGTGCATCAAAATATGGGGGAGTATCCAGGTATGCATTTGATTTAAATAATTTTCTGGATTGTTTTGTGAAATGTGGAGACCTGCAACTGAAAAGTAAACTGAATGGTACACTATCAAGAGCTAAGGATGGGAAGATGAAGACTGGTGCCAATGAGAGCTACGAGGATGTAGTCTTCCTTCACCATTTTTTCTCAAGGTAATGACCCTAACTACTTAAATTTAGATTTTAAGTGTATTAGTATCTATGATTCATTTCAAGATATTAGTAGAGATTGAATGGTAAAGATCTTCATATAATAATTTTGAACAATTTAATTTTAAGCAATTAAAAAATCTTCCCTTAAATAATAGCTTCATAGAAACTGGAAAGAATAAAAGTTCTTTAAGCAAAAGACATACATAAACTGGAAATATGTTGACACAAACGTTCCTTATAGCTTCATAGAAACTGGAAAGAAATAAAAGTTCCCTAAGCAAAAGACAAAAATAAACTGGAAATATATTCACACAAACGTTCCTTAAGAAAGACAAAGAAAGAATGCTACCTTAAGCAAGACAAAGAAAGAATGGTACAAAGACATTGTGAGTATACATAAAATGTGATATTACTTTGAATTTAGACATTTTAAACTTAACAGACGAGAAAGAAGGGAGATGAAGATCAGAGTCATGAGCCCTGGAAACTATGAGAAGATTGATGACTGGGCACCAACACATTGGACTGTTAAGAGAACTCGTTGTCGCCACTGTAATTGTTCTGGTCAGTTTCTGCAGAGATGCAACCATGGTGAAGTGTTCCCAAACATCTAGATTGACATTTATTTGCAAAGTTTGGACACTGTGGCTCAATAAATTTACATTTATTTTCATGCATACTTTATCTCCATAGTTGTCCCGACAAACATTGACGAACTGGATTGTTGGGTCTTTGTCTTTGCAGGTTTACTACCAACCCTTGTTTGCATTTATTGAAGGGTGTTCTGGCAAAAGTTGGCAAAATAGCGACTTCATCAACAAGCAATGGCAAAAGGTGGCAAAATAGTGACTCCATCAACAAACAATAATCTCCTCTGGAAATAATTTTGTATGGGGATACAACATGAATATGTTCGGGCTTGTATGGACAATGGACAATTTTTACAGTAAATAATTATAATTTGAATCAGTAATAAAAAAATAATATTATTTATGTGATAAATTTCTTTCTCGTTGGCTTTTATGTAATTTGAATTAGTAATAAAAATATTAATATTTATGTGAATATTTGATAGTTTAATTGTGTTATCATCAGTATAAATGTGTTATTTGATATTATTTTCAATTTTTTTTGTTTTTGTTTATGTTAGACTTTATTCCATTTCTTTTCAAAATGCACAAAGTTACACTATTTGAAAATATGAAAATGATAAGAAAAGTCATAAAAATTGTCGAATAATATAATTCTAATTATAATTAACCATCTAGTTAACTTGAATCTCTTTTTGATATTTCCATTTTCAGCTGACTCAATAAATTCACAGACTTTGGATATAATGTTTAATTAAATGAATGGCTTTTCTTCATTAGTACGAAGGAGGTGGGTGTATTATGAGATGGCACTAATATAATGTTTAATTAAATGAATGGCTTTTCTTCATTAGTACGAAGGAGGTGGGTGTATTATGAAATGGCACTAAGCATTGGGTTCAAAGCAGAGTGGTGGCAACTTTGGATGTAGCTCAATTCCCAACGTGCACACTTGAACCCTAAGCTAAGAAAGTGACCTAATAACAATCACTATCAAAGCAGTGGGCATTTATGAAAGTGCACTCAAAACATTAAACATTAATTAAACATAATTAAAATTAGAATTGGAAGAAGTGAAGTAAAAATTAATTAAAGCATTGGAAGAAGTGAAGCCAACAATAACACTTCAAACCTATCAACAAATAAAATTGTAAAATATATATAATTTTTTTATTTTAAAAAATATGAATACAAACTTCCTAAGTTGAATATTATAATTTCTGCAAAAAAAAAATTTAAAGTCAATAATGAACTCATCGCTATAATCCATGGCCTTATAGCAAGGAACTAATAATACCATTTTTACATATTTATCTAAAAAAAACATTTTATTTATAAATCAAAGTTTCAACTCAGCTATTTATAAATCAAGGTTTCAACTCTAGAGTATAGTGGCCACCACCATAATAGTCTCATCATCACCACCACTATAACCCTCCAAAGAGTTAGATATAATTAACAACATGAAGTGGATTGATGTTAATTAAAATTCACATCATAAAGTACTGATTGATGCACGAACATATATCTCTTCTAACTAGTAAACACAACCAACTATTATGCCCATTAACTTATTAAAAAATAATATTATTCAAACAACATACTTAACATGTAGACGTCTTAAAATTATTTTATTAACCCTCTTTCCATGGCATTTGGCCACCATTTAACGTTCTTACCGTCCCTAGGGGACATGTATGGCCGGGCACCTTTGCAGGATTGCCGCATTATGTGCCGTGAGTTTGCCCGGGATTCACATTTTAAATTCAAGTCAGTAGATCTTCTTCGTGTAAACCCTATCACTTTCAAAAATCCCAGCAAGCTCAATCTGCCATAGATTTTCTTGATTCCAAAACCCTCAGAAATCTCTATCTGCAGGAGATATTATCGATTCGCAGTGACAGAAGAACCCTTCCCCTTTTCTTCAGCACCAATGGCTTCCCAGGATTCTACGACAGAGGGCAGCAAAAACTCCTCTTCTGATGAGAACCACAAGACATTACACAGCCGATTCCCCGCCCCCGGCCAGGCAACTCGTCCTCCTTCCCCTTCATCAGAATCAAAATCTGATGATGCATCGGGTACTTCAACACCACCACCGAAAACAGACCAACAGCACAAGAAAGAGAAGAAGAAGAAGCAGCCATCGCCACCGGCTTCCTTTTCTAGCAAAACGGCCGCCACTAAAATGTTGGCGAAACGCCGCAGAGAAGAGCAACAGAAAGAAGAGGAGGAGGAGAATGATGGAATCCGTGAGCCTCCCACCAAGAAGAAAACACTTCACTCTGTCCAGCAAGAAAGCCCGCCCAAACAGAACAAAAAGAAGAAAGTGGCGAAAGAAGAACCCCTCAGCACACCGCTTTCGCCACAGAACTCCTCCAAGAAGGTTGCTCGGGGATGGACTCCTAAAGACGAGCTTGCTTTCTTCAATGGGCTTTTGGCTTGCAGCAAAAGTGGTAAGGGTTTACCCAAAAACGTTGCTTCTTATTATGACCACATTAGGAATACTATGGACAATCACTTTAGTAATCGACAGCTTAGTGACAAGGCTAGCCGCTGGAAGGCCAAGTTTCGGGCAGCCAAGGATAAGATGAAGGCCAATAACTTAAATTTTAAGAGCGAACATGAGGCAGTCATGTATAATATCTGTAATCAGTTGTGGGGTGGGCTGGATGAGGGTGGTGCTGGGAATGAAGAGATTGACGAGGATCGCAGCGTTGGTGGTGGTGATGCGGAAAATGTACGCAAAGCATCCATGAATGACAAGAAGGAGAAGAAGAAAAAGAAGAAGAAGCAGCCTGTTTTCCCAAAGGAGGAGGATGATATGCAAAAAACTGAAGACCAAGAAGATCAAGGGGAAAAAAAGGAGAAAGAGGAAGATGAAGACCAAGGAGATCAACGGGAAAAGGAGGAGGAAGAGGAAGAAGAAGGGGAAGATGGGTCTAAACGTAAGGAAGCCGTGGCTATGAATATGGCACAGAATGTTGCTAATGACTTGGCCGAGCCGAATGACTTGGCCGAGCCCAAAACAAGGAAGGTTGTTCTGATGAGTCCAGAATTGTACAGTCAGTTCCGCGAAGAAAGGGATGCTATGGTGGCTGAGCTAAAAACTGCTGCGTCGATGATCTTGAAGGAGTCTGAATTGAAGAAAAGGGCGATGATCGAAGATCACTTCAACAGTAGGACTGATCATCTTCAGCCCTCAGACAATGAGAGGATAAACGGGTTTCACTCTGCAAGAGGGGCTCCAGTTTTGAGTAGAGTGAAAGCGGAAGCACTTGAACAAAAATGGTACGAACAACAGGTTGTGGAGATGGAAGCTTATTCTAAAAGACTTGATCTGTTGCAAGAAGAGTGTAAAATCCGTTTGGAAGAGCTTAAAGCACCTGTGAGGATTGGGGGGTACTAAGAATGCCTACTCAAGTCAGTTACCAGCATAGATTTCGCAAGAGTTCACCAATGCTGGTTCGCGGCCTAAGATCCAAGCAGATGTTTGGTGTGGATGTCTGTCATAGGATACAGTGCATAATTGCATGAGCCCCTGTCTGGTTTTTGAGGTCTTGGTAACTTGACAAGCACACACCCAGGATTTCTCAACCTTTCTGAATTTTTTTGAAATGATGATAGGATTTCTTTATTTGTTAAATGCTCTGCTCATCCGATATTTTTTGTGAGTAGGCAATGGTCCTTAATTTATTTTTGAGGTTGAATCTCAACTATATCAGCTTGCAGTTTAAAAAACTTCTCATTCTATATTTTCAGTGTTTGATTCTATCGGCTGTATATGGTAAATACCTTGTGCGAAGTTTTGTTTTCCATAATACTATTGATATTATGTTATGGCAAGGCCTGTTGTGGGCAGTGATTTTGTTCTGTGATGGGAAGGCCTGTTGTGGGTAGTGATTTTGTTATGTCATGGCACTGCCTGTTGTGGGCAGTGTTTTTATTTCAGTATTTATTTAAATTTTGAACTTAATGTTGTAGGACGCTCCTGCAAGTCTGTTAGGAAACAGTTATCACATGGAATCCTGTTAAATGAGGCCAATGAGTTGTCATCTAATTCATTGTTGCTTGTGGAGAGGGCTGTTGCGAGTTATGGGCATATGTTACTGCTAACAGGGACTTATGGCTGACTTAGTATATCTTCTTGAAGTGTTAATCCATGATAACTGTTGTGTGTGCACACGAGTACTGATATATTGCTGAATTTCTAGGCACTAAAATGCAGCTAGGTTGAGTTGATTGTGCAGCCACACACATGCATGCAAGCTACAGGAAGGGCTGCAATTCAAGCTCAGAGCACACAATATACAAATGGAAGTGCACGCACAATATATAATTAAAAAAGTACATAATGGGGGAAAAGACACTTAACCAGTTTGTTTTTTAACCTTCAAAGCATTTACATRCATGCCTTAAAAAACTTCTCATTCTATATTTTCAGTGTTTGATTCTATCGGCTGTATATGCCAAATACCTTGTGCGAAGTTTTGTTCTCCATATTACTATTGATATTCTGTTATGGCAAGGCCTGTTGTGGGCAGTGATTTTGTTCTGTGATGGCAAGGCCTGTTGWGGGCAGTGATTTTGTTATGTTATGGCACTGCCTGTTGTGGGCAGTGTTTTTATTTCAGTATTTATTTAAAATTTTCAGTATTTACTTAAATTTTGAACTTAATGTTGTAGGACGCTCCTGCAAGTCTGTTAGGAAACAGTTATCACATGGAATCCTGTTAAATGAGGCCAATGAGTTGTCATCTAATTCATTGTTGCTTGTGGAGAGGGCTGTTACGAGTTATGGGCATATGTTACTGCTAACAGGGACTTATGGCCGACTTAGTATATCTTCATGAAGTGTTAATCCATGATAACTGTTGCGTGTGCACATGAGTACTGATATATTGCTGAATTTCTAGGCACTAAAATGCAGCTAGGTTGAGTTGATTGTGTAGCCACACATGCATGCAAGCTACAGGAAGGGCTGCAATTCAAGCTCAGAACACACAATATACAAATGGAAATGCACACACAACATATAATTAAAAAAGTACATAATGGGGGAAAAGACACTTAACCAGTTTGTTATTTAACCTTCAAAGCATTTACATGCATGCCTTAAAAAACTTCTCATTCTATATTTTCAGTGTTTGATTCTATCAGCTATATATGCCAAATACCTTGTGCGAAGTTTTGTTTTCCATAATACTATTGATATTCTGTTATGGCAAGGCCTGTTGTGGGCAGTTATTTTCTTYTGTGATGGCAAGGCCTGTTGTGGGCAGTGATTTGGTTATGTTATGGCACTGCCTGTTGTGGGCAGTGTTTTTATTTCAGTATTTATTTAAATTTTGAACTTAATGTTGTAGGACGCTCCTGCAAGTCTGTTAGGAAACAGTTATCACATGGAATCCTGTTAAATGAGGCCAATGAGATGTCATCTAATTCATTGTTGCTTGTGGAGAGGGCTGTTGCGAGTTATGGGCATATGTTACTGCTAACAGGGACTTATGGCTGACTTAGTATATCTTCATGAAGTGTTAATCCATGATAACTGTTGTGTGTGCACACGAGTACTGATATATTGCTGAATTTCTAGTCACTAAAATGCAGCTGGGTTGAGTTGATTGTGCAACCACAAACATGCATGCAAACTACAGGAAGGGCTGCAATTCAAGCTCAGAGCACACAATATACATATGGAAGTGCACACACAACATATAATTAAAAAAGTACATAATGGGGGAAAAGACACTTAACCAGTTTGTTATTTAACCTTCAAAGCATTTACATGGATGCCTTAATGGGACCGTACTGCTGTTATAGATTCCTGGGTTATATACTTTTCAAAACAACAAAAAAACGTGCCTGCAGGTCTAACTTTCAGCTAGGCTTACAATGAGGTCTAACCAACACTGAATGCTTCAATCTCGTCTCCTTCCCTTCACTGTTGTCTAACTTTGTTGAAGATTGATATGATGGAGGGAAGGAGCATGGACTCTCTCCTATATCCAACCTGCACCCTCTTATGACTCGCTGGGGTCCTAGTCGTCTATCAATGTTGCAATTTGATGGATCAGGGATTCACCCTTTCCCCAAGCTCTTTGTTGTTTGCATGAATGAGGATGCTTTGCATGGTTCATTCGAATCAGGGAGGGATGACAATGCCCCTGTATCACACTCCCTTGGTAAACAAGAAGTGAGCTCCTTCTCACAAGATTGATAGAAGGTTCATAAATTGTTTTGTGATTCATTCCAACTACGCTTTTGAGATCCAAGTGGCTTCTTCCATGTTCTTGCCTTCCTAGGGACCAAATGTTCCTGTCTTTTTACTCTTGGTTCTACTAGCAACCCGTTCCTCCAAGATCTCTATGATATTATCCCTTTGTTGCTTGAGAATTGTGCTTTCAAATCAACAATGTGCTCATCTTCATCCAATCAACAATGTGCTTAGAAGATTGATAGAAGGTTCATGAAATCGTTGTGTGATTCAATCCAACTATGCTTTTGAGATCCAAGTGGCTTCTTCCATGCCCTTGTCTTCCCAGGAACCAAATATTCCTTTGTCTTCTAACTCTAATTCTTCTGGCAACTCGTTCCTTGAGGATCTCTATTATATTATCATTTTGTTGCTTGGGAATTTGTGCTTTCCAATCAACAATGTGCTTATCTTCATCCACAACACCCTCATGATACTCATACAAATCTATCATGTTAAAAGTTGGTGAGATATCCAACTATTTGGCTCAATACATAAACATTATCCGAAATTTTCTTTAGGATCTTGCAAATTGTGATCTTCTCCAGTTTCAACTTGTTATATGTGTTTTTTTTGGAAACATTTCATTCATCAGGTGCACTAACACAAGGTCCTCCCCTTTGAATTTCTTTACACATCGTTTTTGTCAATGCTTTGCTTGTATTCTTGGCTGCTCCATCGTAATTGCCGCTACACTCGCTTATGCACTTCTTGCATATGCTTGGCAAATAATTATGCATTTTCACTTCCCTTGCTTCAGGTGAGCTTGCTAAATCTGATACTCCTTGTGGTTAGTTGCCAATTCACAATTTGGAAAGGATTCTTTCCTGTAGACCTGTTTACAAAAATTGTAGTAGACAAACTCTACTTGCACCAACGTTAAATCCCATTGGCTTGGCTTCTATCCTAATAATCATCTTAGTAGATTTTCAAGGCATCTATTAACCGCTTCAGTCTGCTTGTCAATGTGTGGACGCTATGCAGAACTGAACTAGAATCTCGTGCCATGTTTCTTCCACAAGGTCCTCAAGGGCAAATAAACTTGTTTCTGTGTTTGTTTATTGGCAACCCATCTAAACTAACTGCTTCTCTAAAGAACAAAACAACTATGTTCATTACATCAAAATTTATCTTCTACTACGAAAATAGAATCATTGCCTCATTGGGTTCCTGGGAATCCCAACACAAAGTCCAAGTGGATATCTTCTAATGGTGCTTTTGGTATTGGCAATGGCATGTTCAATTCAATATTTTTGGCTCTTCCTCTTTGCATGCTGGCAAATTCTGCAACTTTCCACTCATTTCTTCACATCTTTGGCAATTCCTGACCAACAATAATACTCAAGCAATGCTCTCTTGGTCTTATCCGTGCAAAAATGTCCACTCAAGTAGCAAAAATGGCCTCTCTTAGTAGGTTTTCCCTGAGTGAGCTTCTTGGAACGCATAAATGTTGAATTCTAAACATAAATCCTTCTTGGACGAAGAACTCTCGGAGTTAGATCTTCACTCCGTGGTTCTTTGTTGGCCTTCCATGCTTCAGTGGAATCTACATCTTCCCCATGCATGTTCCTCATCTCATCCAATCCCACCATCTCCACAGTCATGGTAGTGAAATTTTTTGTCCATCTACTCAAGTTATTAACAACTCAGTTTGACCTCGGAGATCTATGCTTCAACACAAATGAGCAACTTTGCAAGAACTCAAACCATTTAATGTGTCATTGATTTAACTTCGCTTGGTTTGTTTATATACTGTAGTGCTTGATGATCGATGTAAATGACAAATTCCTGGGGTAGCAAGTATTGTGTTCACATCAATGCCTAATTAGCATAATTTTTTGGATCATAAAAAACAATTATACTTGCATCATTCAACGTCTTGGCTTACATTCTTTGCTAAGCATTACGCCAGTTGTTGTTTTGCTAGCATCACAATCCACTTGGAAGACTTTTTCAAACTCTAGCAAAGTCAACATTGGCTTCTCGATTACCTTCTTTTTTCAACATCTGAAAGCCTCTTTGGCCTGCTGCATTTTATTGGAACTCCCTCTTCATGCACAATTCCAAATAAACTTTTGGTAGAAGCTGGGCAAACTATGAAAGATTTTTACCTCAAAGGTACTCTTTTTTACCACAATCATTGTGATCTTCTCCAGATCTATCTTTAGTCTATTTTCCAATATCACAAATCCCAAGTACAATAAGTTCTTACTTCATAAATAAACATTTTTGCATTTTTATTAGCAACTTCTTCTTCAATGGCTCTAATACTAATTGCTTTAGATGCATCATGTGATATTTCTTTGTCTCGTTGAAAATTAGTATATGATCAAGATACACAACCACAAACTTACCCAAGTAAGGTTTTAGTATTTTGTTCATTAATCCCATGGAAGTTCTTGAGTGCATTTGTCAACACAAATGGCATGACTAACCATTCATACAATTCTCCTTTTGTTTTGAAAATCGTTTTTACTCATCACTTTCATGGATTTGGATTTGGTGATATATCCATTTGCAAATCAATCTTAGTGAAGTATTTCACTTCACTCAAACAATCCATCAAATCATCCATCCTTAACAATGGAAAATCCATCAAATCATCCATCCTTAACAATGGAAATAGATACTTGATAATAATCTTGTTGATAACCCTTGAATCAATGCACATCCTCAACCTCCTCTTTTCTTCAATGCTAGTGCAACATGTATTGCACATGGGCTCAAGTTTTCTTTTATCAATCATCGTTCCAATAGCTTTCAGACTTCCTTATTAATCTCGTCACTTTCAAATGGAGTCAACCTATGGGGTGCCTTATTTGGCAAACTCGAACCGGGAATGTGAAATTCTCATTACAAGTGGCAATCTCCGTGGAAGCTCATTTGATATGACTTCCTTAAACTTTGTTCACATCTCAACAATCTTTGTTGGTATGTCATCCTTTCTCAATTCAGATTTGACATTCTTTGACACAATTGCAAAGAAACATTTAACCCTATTATTTCCCTTCCTTCAAAAACTCTTTCGTTGTACACAATGTTACGTTACTATTATTGTTGTAGCCTTTGTCGTTGTCCCTTTTTGTCCTCTTTTATGGGAAACAGCCTAAATCTCTTTCCACGCTTCTACAACAAAACGATATTCTTTACACCATCATGAATAACTTTCTGTCAAACTACCAAAGCCTTCCTGTTGAAATATTGAAATATACGAATAAACATGCAACAATATTAAACAAAAGAACTTTACTAATGTAGCCTCTTATCCATTAAACAACAACAAATTATCATAATAAGAAAGAGAAGAAAAAAAAGGAGAGTACACCAGATATACATGGTAAAACCTCAAAATGTGGAAACATCCATGGGAAGGTATTGTCTATTTTTTTATTATAATAATTTGTTGTTGTTATATGGATAGGAGGCTAGATAAGTAAAGTTCTTTTGTTTAATATTGTTGCATGTTTATTCATATGCTTCAATATTTCAACATGGTATCAGATTTCTTTAATATTTCAACATGGTATCAGATTTCTTCAATATTTCAACACTTCCCAACAAAAGGTGACCGACCTTCATTCGTACAACATCACATAGAACTTGGTCATGGTAATTCCCTGGGTGGAAATTTATCAAGCACTATTTTAAAATAGTGACATGATTTTCATTCTGCGACCAAGAAAACCTATACGCATTCACTGTTCAGGTTTGGGATGCATTTCAAATTCAACTTTTAAATCACCTCTATAGACACCAAATTCTCTTTGCTACCTCCAACAACAATGGGTGAATAACACACAATTCCAATTTTGCATTTGGGTTTGAAGATTGCCTGGTTCCTTGCCCTCAAGTTGTCGCTCTAGCTTCAACAACACTCTCTAGAACATGAGGTTTTCTCCGTTCTCTAGTTGAACCTTGTCAATATCATCTTCAGCAACAAATCCGGTTGTTAAATTCTCAATGCCTTGAGCCATGTGAGTTTTGCCTGCTGTATATTATGTTGGTATTCAAATACTTTGGACATTCATAAGCTTGATGCCCTTGCACTCAACACTGAATCTTCCTCATCTTCCTCTAGGAGTTCCTTGGCCTCTAAGAGATTTGGGATTTGTAATTTGATCCGAAATGGATTTTAACAAGTGAATGGTTGTAAGACATAGTATCTACAAGTGAAATTAGGTGATTTATGAAAGTTAAATAAAATAATAAAGACAATGCAAATGAAAAAGTGAACAAGACAAAATAAAGAGAAAATAAATAAATGAAAAAAATAAAATAGGAGAGAATAGGCCAAGAAATGGGAAACGAAAGGTCAGTGTATTGGCCTTCCCATTACGCCACCTCTCCCTATTTCCTCTTGTAGTTTCACTTTCAACGAGTCTTTTTGGCCAAGAGTGAAGAGGATGGATAGAGAGCCATGAAAGCATTGTACCAAAGATAGCAGAAATGAGAACTAAGCCACCATTCAAAAATTTTCCCATTTGGGTTTTTAGGGTAAAAATTATGTTTTTCTGTATGGATTTCTCTGTGATGTGGTTTAGTGGATGGTGTTTGTTGTTAGATGCCTTATTTCCTACAATTTTGATTGACATCTCCCTTCATTTTTTCCCTAACACAATTGTGATAGAATGTCTGTTTTTAATGCTGTTATAGATGCATGATAATAGTTGCTAACTTTTGATGTTTCTCATGAGCATTTGGATTCTTTAATTCCAAGTTTGGCAGGCCTTTCTTGGGAGACACAATCAAACTAAGAAGCCTATAAAAAATTAGCCATCCAAGCTCACTTCTTCGACCAACAAATTTGACCACTGCAAATGAATGAAGAAGATCACATGAGAGGTTTCTATTTCATCTCCCTGCAAGCAATTATTTTATTCATTTCGATACTTGCACATCTAGATTTCGCAACGAATAGAATCAACCGCCTATTAAGAAGGGATATATACATAGGTATTGCCTTGTTAATCATCTTATTAGTCTCCCTATAATATTTCTTGCTGTTGGCATTCCTATCATTATGGGCGTCTAAAAGAGGTAAGCAGCTGAATGACAAGAGTAAATTTGCGAAGATCATCTCGCCTTTTAGATAACGAACTCGGAGACTTGATATTGTTTTTAGTGTTTATTTTATTCATATGTTCTTCGAAATTTAGTAGAACTTGGCGTCATTGGCTATAGTGTTGTCTCATTATGTTGAAATCTTGAACCATTTGTTTATGAGTTGTAGCTTTCTCAGATTGGTTTTGTTCTCTCAATTTTCGGAAGTTGCTTGATAATTGCACCCAAATTCTCTCATGGAATGGCTAAAGATCCACATCCACGTTGATGTTATTGGCCAACACGGATGAATATTGAGAATGTCACTCAGGAAATGAGAGGAGAAATTTACTAGATTGACTCGATCTATACACTCAAAGTTGTGGCACGAAAAACCTTCTATCCGATTCCATACTATCCAGTGCAGTGATTGAATTCTCTTCTGTACACTCACATCCAAGTTAGATAGTTTAGGCCAGTCGTATACAGAGTAATCAGGAGCCTGACAAACAATGGGATTTTCCTAGTGACCTTGAAGTTTCGTCCATAATACACTGAAACTCAACAGGTGAGAGCTCTAGACTGTCCATTTATGGTGTCCAAGAAATCAATGGCTGTGATAACAGAATTGTTTCACCTCGATTGCTAGATTTAATTTCTCATAATTAGCATTTTCTGGGTTATATAAGAGAGCGAGAACTTGTGGAATGGAGGCTGGAATGCACCATTTTATTGTTCGAGTGATGCAAGATACCCTTTAATCATTGTATACAGTGAAGTGTACATTAACCAAGGGTAATGTGCTGTCAAGCACTCTCTAGGCACAGAGGTTAGACACTCATTAGTAGGTTTATCATATGGAGGTAGACTCAATGATAGTTTCGTGGTTGTATTCATTTTAGTGAGTGAAAGGAGAGGCCATTTTTATGGGTCTGCCATAGAAATTGATGGTCCAGCCAATGGTCTAGTTGATATATAAGTGGTACATTGCTGCAATGCTTTAATCCATAAATTCATTACTAAAGGATAATTAAATCCATGTGGCATTGATAGCAATGATCCCTGAGTTAACATGAAAAAAGCTAAAGCTTTGAAACCTTTCATACACTATCATTGATTGGTATTCAACCTTGACACTAGGAATAGAACCAACCTCACATGCCTTTCGGGGAACATTGAGCTAAGAGGTGATTGCAGAGAAGTTGCCCTTAGAGACTTGCATTATGCACAAAAGCCCCAAAGATCAATTCTGAAAACCGAGTTCCCAATGACAAAGTATTTGCAGAGTCTAGAATTTTAATTGGCCTAATTGTTGTTGTGTTGTTAGCAGCCTAATATGTGCAGGTTACACCCAAGAACAAGCCATTCACAAGACATAGATCTTTATACAAGACAGAGACAGAGACCCAAAAGTTAAATTCCACAGAGAATCTGTGTAGGTGAAGTGAGTGGGCTAAAGTCCCTCATTTACAGATCATATTGGTATTGGAGTATTTGAATCCTTTATCGTGACACAATTGTTGAAACTTTGAAGAGAGTGTAGACTCAACATGGGTAAAGAAAATAGAGAGAGGATGAAAGACTTAAGGGCCAACAATGCTTAGTTTCAAGAGGAGAACAAACACCTGAAGGAACATGTACAGAGGTTTAACTGGAGGATGAGAGAGATGGAGAAGAACCTCGAGAGTTCGACAAGACTGCTGCTATTGGTAAAGAAGCAATTTTTTGAACGCCAAGACTCCCTCACTGCAGTTATGACTGATCGGGACAAGAGCAGAGTTCAACTTGTACACTTGGGAGAGAAGGTCATCCAATTGGACAAGTGGCAAGAGGACAAGTTCACTCAGATGATGACTTAGCTGCAACAGGAGATGGCAGAGAAGGAGGAGGAATTGGCAAAGCTCCAAACAGTTGTCCAAGAGCACATAGAAGCAAAGCCACTTTCCATTGCCACTACTGAAGCCAGTACCATGACCTAGACAACTTTGGTAAACTCACCTTTCGTAGACATTTCTCAAAAGCGCTTGGGTGATTTTGAAAGGCATACCAAAGGCATTGGTTCCAAACTACTAAGACAGATGGGCTATGATGGTCAAGGGCTAGGCAAAAGAAGATTAGGCATCCTAAACCCCATTACGCCAAGGGTCAATCATGAAGACCTGGGTTTTGATGGCAGAAATGTAAAGGCCATGGACAACAAAAGTATATTTGTGAAGGAAAAGGACATGGTAGAATTGGCTTGCACATCAGAGGGAAGGGCAACAGATGAAGAAGGCAGCCCACTACCACCTCAGCTTGCTTGTGGCGGATTGCAAAAGGGCGGCGACGAAGAAAGTGCAAAGGCTCAGCCTGCATCGACACATAGAAGATGTGGAAAGCCAATCAATTGTGGCAAGAAGAAGAAGACCAAGAGGTCTACATCAAACAAGACGTCCTTTTGTTTGTGACTGCTGCAAGAGGAAAGGCCATAGTGCTACCAATTGTTGGTACTCAGAGGCATGCTCATGTTGTGGGAAGACAACAAGAGTATATTTGTGAAGGCAAAAGACATGGTAGAATTGGCTTGCTCATCATAGGGAAGGGAAACAGATGAAGAAGGCAGCCTACCACCACCTCAGCCTTCTTGTGGCGGATTATGAAAGGGCGGCGATGAAGAAAGTGCAAAGGATCAGGCTGCACCGACATGTAGAAGAAGTGGCCAGCCAAACAATTGGGGCAAGAAGAAGAAGACCAAGAGGTCTGCATCAAACAAGACATCCCTTGTTTGTGACTACTGTAAGAGGAAAGGCCATAGTGCTACCAACTGTTGGTACTTAGAGGCATGCTCATTCTGTGGGAAGAAAGGCCATCAAGTGGCATCGTGTTGGGAGAAGCAAGCCATGTGTTGCAAGACAAACTGTTTTTAGAGGAGGAATGACAAGGGGTTTTCTCCAATCCAACAACGAACTCAAAGGCACGTGGAGAGAAGTATGGCAGGTGGTTCATGTAGCAACAACTAGAAATTTTGCCACCACTGCAAGTTGAGTGGACATTGGGAACCAAAGTGTTGGTGACTTCATCCAGAGATTCACCCTAGAAACCGCACAACCAAGAGAAGAGTGTGGAAAGTGAAGCCAAATAGAGATAAGGACCTCATTGCATCTCTAACTCGAGGAGGAGAAGTTGCCCAAGGAGTGATAGAAACATAGGAAATCCGTATCACCATCAAAGAGGATAGTGAGTTGATGCCAACAACTAAGGTTGCCCCATTCCAATTGCTACCTACAATCATTCAGATGAAACCCTTATTGGATATGTGTCAGAGACTAATGCATGGAGGTCAATGACCTTGGAGGTGGGTTCTTGAGAACTCCATGATGTGCTTGTAAGCATGTGTAGGCACAAGAAGGTTGTTTACATTCTAGGAAGCAACTGATCCAAGCAAGAGAACATGAACATAGACCACACTTCCCTTGTGGAATTTTTCACGTGATGGCATAGCATGCTGGGGTAACACTAAACAAACAGACCAATGTTCAACTTGGCTTCATTGACTACCAAGATAGACCGTCTCCAAGTTCGAGAGAGATAGGAATGAATGTTGTAGGTAGAGTTTGGATATGGGGATTGCTTAGAGATGAGAGTCAGTGGGTGGATTTCTGCATTGTGGTAGCAATCGAACTAGGAATCGGGGCTAGAGCCAGAGCCAGAATTGGAGCCAATAGCCAAAGCCACGAGCCAGAGTGATAGCCATGTTCTAGAGAAGCAGATAGATGACACATTGATCCAAAGTGGTTTCCTTCAAGCTTTTGGAGACCAAAAAGCTTCTCAATGAGGAAGTGTGATATGAAATGGACATGAACAAGCAAATGGTTGCAAGACTCAATACCTGCACGTGAAATTAGGCAATTTATGAAGGTTAGATAAACTAGTGATGACAAGGCAGATGTAAAAGTGAATATGACAAAAGAAAGAGAAAAAAAAAAGAAAATAACTAAATGAAAAACAAAAAAAATAGGAGAGAATAGGTTGAGGAATGGAAAATGAAAGGTTAGCTTGTTGGCCTTTCCATTACCCCACCTCTCACTATTTCCTCTTGTAGTTTCACACTTAAGGGTCTCTTTGGTCAGGAGAGGAGAGGAGAGGATGGATAGAGAGCCATGAAAGTATTGTGCTAGAGATTGCCAAAATGAGAATTGGGCCACCATTCAAAGCTAGTTTTCCCATTTGGGTTTCCAGGGTAAACATTATGTGTGGATTTCTCTGTGGTTTAGTGGATGGTGTTTGTTGTTAGGTTCTTTACTGCCTACAATTTCGATTAATATCTTCTTCCTGCAATTTGTCCCATTAATTTTCTCTCAAGAACTAACCCGATTGTGATAGAATGTCTGTTTTCAATGCTGTTATAGATGCATCATAATAGTTGCCGACTTCTGATGTTTCTCATGAGCATTTGGATTCTTGAATTCTAAGTCTAGCAGGCCTTTCATGGGAGACTCAATAAAACTGAGAAGCCTATCAGAAAATTAGCCACTGAAGCTTACTTCTTCGACCAGCAGCTCGGCCACTACAAATGAATGAAGAAGATCACATGAGAGATTTCTATTTCATCTCCATGCAAGCAATTATTTTATTCATTTCGATACTTGCACATCTAGCGTTCGCCAGGAACATAATCAACCGAATATTAAGAAGGGATATATACATAGGTATTGCCTTGTTAATCTTCCTATTCGTCTACCTATTATTTCTTGCTACAGGCTTTCCTATCATTACAAGCGTCTCAAAGAAGTGAGCAGCTGAATAACAAGAGTAAATTGGCATGATCATCTCATCTTTCAGATAACGAACTTGGAAACCTGATATTGTTTTCAGTGTTTATTTTATTCATATGTTCTTCGAAATTAGAAACAGAAAAGCCTGGCGTCATCGGCTACTGTGTTGTCTCTAGCGCTCTATAATGTACCGGGGCCACGATTATGCTGAAATCTTGAACCGTTTATTTCTGAGTTGCAAGTTTCTTAGATTGGTTTTGTTCTCTCAATGTTGGGAAGCTGCTTGATAATGGGACCCAAATTCTCTCAGGGAATGGCTAGAGATCCACGTTGATGCTGGCTCTGAGCCATTACTGGACAACACGCGATGAATACTGAGAATGTCACTCAGGAAATGAGAGAAGAGAAATTTACTTGATTGACTTGATCCATACACACAGAGTTGTGGCACGGAAAACCTTCTATCCAGTTCCATACTATCCAATGCAGTGATTGAATTCTCTTCTGTACACTCACATCCAAGTTAGATAGTTTAGGCCAGCCGTATACAGAGTAATCAGGAGCCCGACAAACAATGGGCTTTTCCCAGTGACCTTGGAGCTTCGTCCATAATACACTGAAACCCAATAGGTGAGAGCTCTAGAGCGTCCATTTATGAAGTCCAAGAAATCAAAGGTTGTGATAACAGGACTGTTGCCATCCTTTCCTTTCTCAGGCGGTTTGCTAGATTTGATTTCTTGTAATTAGCAATCTCTTATATATATAGAGAGAGAGAATTTGTGGAATGGAGGCTGGAATGCACCATTGTGTTGTTCAAATGATGCAGCATATCATTTAATCGTTGCAGACAGTGAGTGTATATTAACCAAGGGCATTGTGCTGACAAGCACTCTCTAGGCACGGAGGTTTGGCACTCATTAGTAGGTTTATCATATGGAGGTTGACTCTGTTATCACATGTTGATTTTTTAATGTGAAATCCAGATTTCAGGATCTAGCAGGACGCTAAACTAGTTTAGAAACYCGATAAACTAGTAAAAGGGGCCAAATTTGGCAGGAAAGGGCTAAATCTAGCAGGAGYTGAGTGAGTAAAGGACTCCCGAAGGTCAGAGTTCATCTAGACCATCCATCAACGAGAACACGCAGCACTTGATCTCTCACTTCGGAGGATTGCGCGAGCAAGCAGAAGAAAACTCCCGAAGCCCGAAGTCCCGAAATGGACACGAGTCGTTCGATATAAGGAACACTTCGGGAAATATCCCGACCGTTGGATCAAGGAAAGTAGAAGGATAGGATAAGCAAGGCAAAAGGTTTGAGATCCCGAATATCCGAATTCCCGATAGCCGTTGGATTGAGTTAATCTTTTTTGGGTTAAATGAGGACCATCGGATCTGGACAATACATGATGGTCGTTCGATCAGAATAATGGTCAACTTTGGCGCTGACCACTTCGGCAAAAAAGGATTCAGAGCATGTGAGTTCACCCGAAGGCCGAAGCTCCGAAGTCGCTCTCAACCATCGATCTGAGATACATTTCGGGAGCTAGGACAACCGTTAGATCCAGGAGAAGAACATGTGCCACATGAGGAGATCTACGTCAACAAGTTACATCACTCTGAGAGTTTCACCACCAACAAATACCCGAAGTCCCGAAGTTCCGAAATGAACGAGAACCGTTCATCATGCAAATAACATCCAACTGTCAGATCTACTTCGGCGAAATGAACTCCGAAAGA
>JASDQU010010042.1:86917-119710 GCA_032191745.1 Picea mariana | reverse complement strand
GTGTAAACATGTCATTTTTCCAATATTTAATCATAAATTCACTCAAAAACACTAAAATAGATGCATTGGAAAATAATATGTCTAAAACCCATGTAATCATGAAAATTGTTTATGTAAGGGTGTGGGAAAGCGAAATATGGTTAAAAGTGAAGTGAAAGTGAAGTGAAAATGTTGGCAAAAGATGACACTTTGGCGACTCAACAGTGTGAGAAAAGAAGGAAAAAGGATAACCCTTCAAGGGATCCGAAAACCTGTCTCGGTGAGGCAAATATCAGCCCTGCAAATGAGAAAGTATTGCTGAAAAGGATGTCCCCTATATGCAATACAGGTGTTGAAAACAATCGAAGGTGATAAACCAAGCCCTGATGATCACCCTATCCTGAGAGAATATAGAGATGTGCTTCCGGAAGAGGTACGGGGTCTACCTACGAGAAGAGACATTGACTTCTCGATAGATCTCGCACCAGGAGCGGTGTCGGTGTCTAAGACACCCTACCGGATGAGCACACCTGAGTTAGTTGAACTCAAATTGCAATTGAAAGAAATGATGGATAAGGCTTATATTCGACCCAGCGTGTCCCCATGGGGAGCACCAATCCTGCTTGTGAAAAATAAGGATGGCACCCTTAGACTGTGTATAGATTATAGACAACTCAATAAAGTAACCATAAAGAACAAGTACCCCTTGCCAAGGATCGATGATCTATTCAATCAGTTGGGAGGTGCATCTATTTTCTCAAAGATTGACTTGAGGTCGGGATACCATCAAGTCCGAATCAAGGGTGAAGACACCCATTAAACCACTTTCTGGACATGGTATGGTCACTATGAATTTGTGGTAGTGCCATTTGGGTTAACCAATGCCCCTGCCACTTTCATGTGCTTAATGAACAATGTACTCAGTAAATTTTTAGATAAATTTGTACTAGTTTTTATTGATGACATATTAATCTACTCTAAGAATAGAGAAGAGCATGAAGAGCATCTTAGACTTGTTCTGCAAGTGCTAAGAGAGCATCATCTCTATGCTAAACTCAACAAATGTGACTTCTTCCCGAAGTAAATACATTACTTGGGACATGTTCTATCCAAGAAAGGGGTAGCAGTAGATCCTGACAAGATCAGGTCTATCATGGAATGGCCTACCCCAAAGGATGTTTCATACATCAGATCCTTTATGGGATTAGTAGGATACTATAGGATATTTATAAAAGGATTCTCCAAGATTGGTTGTCCAATCACTGCCCTCCAGAAGAAGGGGACAAAATTCCCATGGACACAGAAATGTGAAGAAAGATTCCAAACCCTGAAACATCTACTGACCCATGCAGCCGTGTTGAAAATCACTGACCCAGAATCTGACTTCCTTGTGTGCACAGATGCCTGTAAGGAAGGGATCGGAGGAGTCCTTATGCAGAAAGGAAGTGTGATCTGCTATGAATCCCAAAAATTGAACGAACATGAAGTCAACTATGTGACTCATGATCTAGAACTGGCTGCCATAGTGCATGCCTTGAAAATGTGGAGGCATTACCTCTTGGGAATAAAATTTGTACTTATGACAGATCACTGTGGATTGCGATATTTGTTTGACCAACCAAAGCTCCATGCCAGACAAGCTAGATGGATGGCCCTCCTTAGTGAATTTGATTTTGAAATCAAACACATTTAAGGGAAAGAAAATAGGGTGGCCGATGCCCTTAGCATAAGAATGAAAACAATTCACCTAGAAGCGTTGAGTACCTGCGAGACAGATGTCAAGAATAGAATCAGAAATGCACAAGAGATAGATCCCTTCATTTAGACCGTGACCCTGTACCTACAAAAAGAACCCGCTGGAGTAAAATATGAAGGCTACCAGATGACTGAAGGAGGTCTTCTCACTTACAGAGATAGACTGTACATTCCAAATTGTGACGACTTGAAGAGGTTCATTATGGATGAACTACATAAAAGATCATATACTGGTCACCCAGGATACCAGAAAATGATCACTGCCACCCGAAAAYAATTTTATTGGCCTGGATTGAAGAAAGACAGCCAAATATTTGGCCTAATGCATAGAGTGCCAACAGATTAAAGCAGAACATCGACACCCAACAAGACTATTGCAACCTTTACCCATCCCAGAATGGAAATGGGAAACCATCTCCATGGATTTTATCACTGGATTKCCAACTTYAGCCAAACAGAATGACGCCATTATGGTAGTGGTGGATAAATTGAGAAAGTTTGTTCATTTCATCCCCATCAAATCGACCTCTAAAGCGATAGATATCGCCCAGGTATTCATGAAAGAGGTATTCAGACTGCATGGTATGCCGAAAGAGATAGTGTCTGACAGAGACACAAAATTTACTTCCAATTTTTGGAAATCACTGATGGTTGGTTTAGAGACCAAATTGTTGTTTAGCACCGCCTATCACCCTCAAACCGATGGAAAAACAGAAAGAGTGAATCAAATATTGGAGGATATGTTAAGGATGCATGTAATGAATCAACCTAGAAAATGGGAAGACTACCTGCCATTGGTAGAATTTGCCTACAACAACGGCTACCAAGCATCCTTAAAGATGAGTCCCTTCGAGGTCCTCTATGGTAGGCCGTGTAATAATCTAGTCAACTGGAGTAACCCTGTAAACAAGATTTCTTTTGGACCTGATATGTTGAAAGAAATGGAACAACAAGTGACTCAGATAAAACAAAATATGAAGGTCGCTCAGAACCGACAGAAAAGTTATGCCGACCAAAAGAGAACTCCAAGAGAGTTCAAAATGGGAGACCATGTATATCTCAGAATTAAGCCTAGAAGGAGTTCCCTGAAAATGGGAGCTTGTGCCAAGTTGGCACCTTGGTATTGTGGACCCTTTGAGGTTCTAGATAGAGTGGGACCTGTAGCCTATCGGCTAGCACTTCCTCCCACAGTAAAAGCACATAATGTTTTCCATGTTTCATTACTGAAGAAATATGTACATGATGCTAATCATATAATTGACTAGTCTGTGATCCAGGTGGAACCAGAGGGAGAATTTCTACCAGAACCCCAATGCATATTGGACAGAAAGGAAACCCCACTCCGGAACTGAACCATTGCACAGGTCAAGGTGCAGTGGAAACATTTTGGCCCAGATGAGGCTACATGGGAAATGGGGGATGCCATGAAACAGGCATATCCTATTTTGTTTTCATCTGAACATGCATGACATGTTGATAGATAGAACATCGAGGACGATGTTCCTTTAACGGGGAGGGAATTGTAACACCCTGTTTCCCCCAGTTTGTAAAAATAACTGGACTGGCCAAGAACTGTGGAAAACTCAGAAATGTGAATATGTGATGTGAATGGACCTTGTGGAAAAGGTCGATGAATGTGAATAATATTATGAATTTATATTGCAAGACTTCTGAGAGGGGATATGCTGAAAAAGAGACCAAGATGGCTGCAGAAAGGCAGTGGAAGGCACCTAGAAAGGTGGCGTTAACTTCCACTAAAAAACAATATCGTATTTGGACTTCACTGGCCCGGAGAACCAAAAGTGGCTCACTGGCCTGGAATTAAATGTCTCACATGCTGGTAGGTATATGGCTCCTCAGGAATTAATGAAGGATGGGGAGGTGAACCACCCATCCATAGAACCGTCAGGCCTGACCAACGTGAGGGAAATCATGCCACACGCAACCTCGCAAGAGGATAAGGCATGGGGGAGAAGCGATTGGGGGGAGATGCGAGGGGAGAAAGAGAACTCTGGCGATATGTAGAGTGAGTGATAGTAGAGAGGAAGGAGAGTAACCTTCTCTCTTGGTCACTGGCAAACAGAGACACAGTCTCAGAGCATCATGGTCTTAGCTCTGGGGTGGCTAGTGGTAAATCCACTACGAGTTGCTGAGCCTACGGTTGGGTGGAAATGAGCACCCCTCTCAGCAGTTGTATAACCCCTAGTGTTACTTTCTGATAAGTGTTTTGCCTTTGGCATCTTGAAATATATGTATTCTAACAATTATGCTCATAAGCTGTGAAATTGTGAATAATTTCAGTATAAGAATGTTTGTATGATGTTTTGATCAGTACTGGTAGTTGTATGTTTATAATGGAAAGACTACGTGTGGCTTATGTTCTCTTAAATCATTATTGATATGCATACTGATCTGATTCAGACCTCACGCCTGGTTCTCAGGAGAGAGATACCCTTATCTGCCTTAGATAGTACCCTGGGTAAACCTCCCCATAGAGATACCCTTCTTGAAAAAGCCATCAAGAACCTAGAAGAAGGACATGAAGGTGCAAGGCCTTAAGAAATCCTTGATAAGTATCGAATCAACGGAAGAGATTCCATCGAGAGATCTTTTGTCACTCATGACCGTCAGATAAGAGGAAGAAGCTGGAAATTTAAGTGCCTTAACCTTGATAGGTGGTGATCGACAGACGAGATTCCATCGGGAAGTCTGTGGTCATTCATGAGCGTTAGATTTGGTAGGAGAAAGTAGGATGTTAAGTGCCTTACCCCTGTGACTTTCTGTGTCTTCGTGGGTAGCGAAGAGGTCAGGACCGTAGATCCCCAAGGTCCATGAGAGCATCCGAACCATTGATCTTTCAACATCCAGGGAGTCATGGGAGAGCACACAAGTTAGGAACATGTCTGAGTTGTCAAATCTCGGTTGGAAAACCCAACAGCCATTGGATCTATCAGGAGATAACCGAGGGTTAAACCCCCAGTGAATACAGGCAAAAGACCCAAAACATATCTGGACCGTCCGAGTAACAGAGGCCACTTGTCAAGAGATTTTCCACTTCAGGAAATCGGGAGTCGAGAAATCGGGATTTCTAGTGACGAAAGATCGGGGCATTCCATGGTAGAAAACCTGAAGTGGATTTGGTTCGTTTGATTAAAGGAGGCCACGTGTCATGAGATTTCCCATTTCGGGAAATTGGGAATTGACAACTTGGGAGTTCTGGTGACAAGGGCTCGGGATGTTCCATGGTGGAAACCCCAAAGTAGTCATAGATCGACCGATTTCGGGAGTCTACGTATCGAGAGATTACCTGTTTCAGGAAATCAGGGATTGGGGATTCAGGAGTCCCATTGACAAGAGGTCGGGCTCTCACTTTGATAAATCCTGATGGAAGAGAGACTTTGGTCATATGGGAAGAGGTCATATTGACCAAGGCATAACCCAAGGGGCTAATCATCGATTGAGGCTCATTCAACACTTCGGCGTTTCGACATTCGGGATACCGAAGGGCATGTTCCCCTGTGCTCTCAAACCCCAAGATATAGACTTATAAACATCGAGATGTTAGCATGTGGTTAGGCTCTAATGAATGGACAAAATCCTCTTGGAGGATCCAGGGTCTAGGATGACCGTGAGATGTGAGGAAGAGATGCCAGCTTTAAGTTGTGGCGCGAATGTGCATTAGGGTAAGTAGTGAGCAGATCTGGATGGCCAGAGTCCACCCACCTAGATCTACGACTGAGGCTTCATTCTGGAGCCCCCTTGTTGTTCTTCCTTTAGCGGTGAGGGGGGGGGTCCAGAATCGAACGCACAACCCTTGAACAGTCAGGATTTATTTGCCTTGATCAACAGTGCTCAGGCGAATTATGGACCCCCCTTTCCATTCTACCTTTAATGGGGGGGGGTCCAGAATGGTGTGGCGTGTGAAGTGGGACCCATCTCCTGTCACGTCACCCACCATGTTGTGCTTCCCTCTTGCCACCTATACTCCACTCAAATGCGCGATAGGGCCCATTTCTATTGGCCATTCGCTAACCCTGTTGGGATTCGTCCCTATTGGTCAGTCGCTAGCCCTGTCAGGGTTAGGTGGTTGCAGAGTCGAACGATTTGACATTTCTGTAGTGCTGAGTCACGAATTACTAAGAGGCACCATGGTTATTCAACCTGTGATCATGACCGACGATCACATGGGAGTAGACAGAGAAAGAGCTAGCTTACGCTAGGCCTCCGTAGATATTTTGGGGGCTTTGATTCTATAGAAATAAATGAAAAATTTGATTATTGTAGTGGGTGCGTTACACCCCACTTTACCAACAGACATACCACTAAATTCAGAACAATCAAGACAACCGTAATTACCCAATTACATACAAGGAAAGTAGAATAACACAATTAAAATGTTCACAGTCACAATTCTATATATAGCAATTTTAAACCTGAGAAAAACCAACTATTTAATAAGAAAAACCCTAATAAATTAATCAAAAGGAAATTGTAAACTAGATAAAAATGAACTCTTGAGTAAGGGAAAAACTCTATAAAATTAATCATACAACTATCTCCACATTAATGAGGTCAAATTTGTATTTTTTTCATAATTTCTTAAACATGTCTTTAGTTATCTTATTTGTCAAAGATGTTATTTTATTTAATTATTGTGATGGAATCCCACCCATGAGACCTTACCATAGTCGTGTTATATAAAAATATTCTCAATGAAATCCACTTAACAATTTAATAATATTTTTCTTTCATAATAGTGTTGGAATCCCACCCACGAGACCTTACCATAGTTGTGTTATATAAAAGGATTTCCAATGAAAGCATTTAACAATTTAAATATATTCCAAGTCAGAAGCTTCTAATTTGATCACTTTGGTAGACATTTATTTAAATGGTGATGTCTAAATGTTCAAAGTTTTGATATTTTTCATCAGATTCTAGCATGAGAAATCTGTTAGAAATCACATTTTTGTTGTTGTTTAAATTGCATTTCTGAATGTATAAGTATAACCAACATCCTGAAAAATCTTTGAAGCACTCATACAAACTTAACTACTCAAATATGCAGATCCAACAACTTCTCGCCCAATTTTAAGTAAAATTAAACAGAAAAAATCGTGGAAAAGAGATAAAACACTTACAAATATTCTACAAACACTTTACAGTATTCTATGGAGACTTTAAAGTATTCTAAATCCACTTAAGGGTTTAAAAATATTCCATGAAAAATTCCGCATTATAAAATATAACGATTTATATAAATAATTTAAAATATTATCTAAAATATAGAAAATATTCCCTACATTAAAAGAAAGGTCCACACCAAAAACATAGGGGACACCAAGAAGAAATATGCACCAAATCAGAGTCATTGGCAACTTCCATGATAATTGAGGCCTTGAATACTTCAAATCAATCCCCTCAAAAAAAAATTGCATTAAAAAAATTTAATCCATAAAAAGTATTACAGATGGCAAATTTGACACAAGCAGAATTTGAGGGATACTATAACATCCATTCATCCATGTTTTTTCTTGTCAGCTCTTTGATCATAGTTGTTCATTTCATCCTTAGGGTTACTCAAACCCTTACCAAATTGTTAACTACAAAGACCAAAACTTGCAAACTCTTGTCTTAAACATAGGGTGGATTTGAGGCCTTTTGTTTTTCCTGTACAATTCCTCCATGTTTATGTTATACTCTAGTAGGTGAAATGCAGATTTTAGGGGATATACTTTTTTCCATGACAATAATCGATATTAGGACCATTGTAGCTGATTGAACCCAAACCCGTCAACAACATGAACATAATGAATGTAGCGGCAACCACACAATTGTTGTATTAGATGTACTCAAAGAGTAATATGTTTGGTGTCGTTCGCCCAAAACTATTGTAATAATACTGTCACATGTTGCTCAGCTGGTGTTGGATTTACTACCCAATCCTTACTATTAGTTGTTCAATATATTCTTCCATCTTTGTCATCAAAGTCACCTTGTTAGACGAAGTTCGGTCGCTACAACCTCAATGTCACGTTTTCTGCCAACCACCATAATTAACTCCTCGTTCATTCTAAATCGGGAAAATATTCCTGTTTTCAGTTTCATTAATGACTCGATCTTTCTGAAATTGGAGTAAATCTATGTGGTGTAACTTCCTTTCACATCCACCGATATTACCACAAAAAAATTTCTCCATTAAATCCTTTAGTATGATTTGGATGACTCGATGCATGCACAAGTCTTATTCTTTAGGGGGATGTTGTGTCAAACAGTTGGCTTAGGTTGATGGAAAGTTAGTATGGATTGTTGGTTTTCATTGATGGAAAAACTTGGAGAGTGATATTGTAGATTGATGTCAACCCTTAGTGATTGATGTCAACCCTTGGAGAAGTCTGGTAGCGAATTCTCGTAGCACAAAGGCATGGGTAAGGGACCTGAGTCTGTGTATATTTTAACCTTGTACAATATTTATTGCAAAATAGATTCTCAGAAAAAGATACAGTGGAAAATACAGACATTACATAGATATTTTTCCCCTGGAAACCCAAACCAAGAAAACCAACATATTCTATATTCATTCATAGTGATACATTGTTTACAATGAAATATACATATATGATCCAACAACATCCAAAAACCTAACCTAGTGACTTGGATTAGTCAACAACCATAATTACTTAACTGGAAATAGAAAACCATCATAAAAAAACCATGTGCCAAAAAATCGCCCAACAATGGACACAAAAATCGAGGCAACACAAAAGAAAGAAAGAAGTCAGAGTTCAGAGAGATGATGAATCTACCGATGAAGATGATGATGAATCTGCATCAAATAAGTAATTGTTCCAAGACATATATTTTAGAGACTCCCAGGTAATATGAATATTATATAGGGGAGTCTATGAGGTATATGAGATAGACCAGAGAACCATCCTTCGAGTAGATTGCAAATTTTGAGTAGACATATTCAAAGAAGTCCGTTAGCAAAAGTAAAATATGATAGATTAATCAGTTGTAGTAGTGAAGACTCCATGATAGTACAGTGAAAGATGGGTCAACATTATGGATAGTTGTGTAGCGGAGTCTTGGACAATATGGAAAGAGATGGATTCGTAAGAACACTTAACAGTTTTGGATAGATATATGGTAGTGGATGAGAGCATGGGTTCAGAGAGTGGTTCAAAGACAAAGGAAAATTATCATAATGGATGATAATTACATAGGAATATTTGAATGCTTATTCTTGAATGATTTTCATATATGTCATTTGATTACACAAGGAATCACCAATGGACAATAACTCCAAAAGGAAAATGGTACAAGAAGACTTATAGTTTTTCTACACAACATCTTGTAGAGAAGTCAAGAGAGAGAAAAAAAACCAAAAAGATAGGTAGAAATATCATTCGGAGAAGTTTCCAGATAGAGAGGTAAGAATAGAGGTATGATTCTAGGGGAAGAGATTCATCAGATGCATGATAGTGAGTTAGATTCTTGGAGAGAGAGCACATATGCATGTTTCTAGGGGGATTGATTGTCACAAGGGAAGAATGAGAAATATGACTTCAATGTTGCATTGGAGTGATACCCTTTTTCAAAGGGGGAGATATTATTCATATGATGGAAGAGAGAATAATCAAAGGCTTAGAAACACAGAGAAATATCAAAGGCATTTACATAGGGGGAGTAGCCCCAATGCAAGTTTCGTGAAGGGGAGTAGCCCCAAAGGGAGATACCTTTTTCCATTGATGTCAAAGGGAGAGAGATAGAAATATTTATGAGGAGTATAAGCATGAATTTTATCATGAATAAGTGTTTCCATCAATGTTGGTGTTGCCATCAATGCCAAAGGGGCATATTGTCAAACATTTGGCTTAGGTTGATGGAAAGTTGGTCTGGGTTGTTGGTTGTCATTGATTTCAACCCTCATAGAGTGACATTGTAGATTGATGTCAACCCTTGGAGAAGTCCGGTAGTGAATTTTGGTAGCAGAAAGGCATGGGCAAGGGACCCAAGTTTGTTTGAGATATAAAGGAATGAAGATCAATGAATTTGTAGGTAAGACTATTCTAGATCGATAGTATATGTCATGTCATTTTTGGTTATATGTGGAATGTCACATAACTCCTCACGGTTAGAGATTTATGGCCATATGAAGTTGGAGAACCCTCATCAGTTATCTAGAATCCCCTAGAAGGTCAAATAAGTCAATTATTCTAGAAGGTCCTAGAAGAAGTGTATTAGTCAAATTGATGGTAACTATGGTTTAATAATGGGTATAGTTGTTGCATTAAGAAAATAATTAAAAATAAATTAGTTGCAACAAGAAGTTGTGATTTTGGTAATTATGGTAAAGTAGTTGTGATGAGAAGATTGAATATTAAAAGTGGTTGACCAAAAAACTAAAATTAAATAATAAAGTGGTTGCAACAAGAAGTTAGTTAAGAGAAAACAAGTTATGAATTGACTAATTATAGAAAAGTTAGTTGCAACAAGAAGTTGTGAGTAATAAATTATTTAAATAATAAAGTAGTCAAAATGGTTGCAAAGTGAAATTATTTAAATAATAAAGTGGTTGCAACAAGAAGTGTTGAGTTTACTATTTATGGATAAGTCAAAGTGGTTGCAACTAGAAGTGGCGAGTTTACTATTTATGGATAAGTCAAAGTGGTTGCAAAAGAAATTAATTAAATAATAAAGTTAGCAGCAACTAGGAGTGGAGAACTTACTATTTGTAGAAAAGTGAGTTAGAAGTGGACAAGTGGTTAGAAGTGGGTTAGCCCTAAAAGAAGAAAAGTGGTTTAAGTTGGTTAGAAGGTAACCCCTTAAGAAAGATACATGGAAGTACAAATAAGAGAGAAAATATCTCCCATTACCACCTATTGAATATCATTGAATATCTATTTTGTGAAAGGTTATTTGGGCAGGTATTATTGATAGAGAAAAAGTGTGGCAGGAAAAGTGTGACAAAAATGTGCGGAAAAAAAAGCATAGCAGGAAAAGTGCGGTAGAAAAATCACGGCAAGAAAAGTGTGGCAGAAAATGTGTGAAAAAAACATCGCAGCAGGGAAAGTGCAGAAAAAAAAGTGCGGAAGAAAAATCGCGGTAGAAAAAGTGCGACAGAAAAATCATGGAAGAAAAACCACGGCAGAAAAAGTGTGGCAAAAAAATCACAATAGAGAAATCGTGGTAGGATATTCATGGCAGCAGAAACGCAATAGCAAAACAATAGCAGCAGAACACTGCAAGAAGAAAAAGGTATTGTTTTCATATGTGTATTTTTGAATCTATGAATCTAGTTGAGGGTTTTCCTTGTAAATCTATTGGATGCCCTCTTGGAATTTTAGGACTTCCTGTAGAGTTGATCTGAGACAAATCTACTAAATTTTATTATCGGTTCATGTTTGAGGGATTTTGGTTGAGGTATGTTGCTAAAGTTATTGGAATAGATAGAGGTTGTATAACAGTGAGGTTTTGGCACATGGTTGATGTGAGGAGTTATGATATTTGATTTATGGAGAGTGTGGTGCATTGTTAGAGGTATCTTGTTGGTTATCTTGGTGTATGTTATTAGTACATGGTAGAGGTATATGATTGGGTACATGGATGATATGCATACTTGAAGTACATGGTGATATTGACACATCTTGTTGATGCGTAGTTTGGTTTGTTGTTGATACATGATTGGTACATGTTGTTGGTTATCTTTGTATAGTGTTGATGTACATGGTTGTTGTGCATTTTTGGCACATGGTTTGAGTGATATTCTTGTGATTTTGGGTATGAGATATATGTTATCAGATATAATATATTGAGGAGATTATTAGTAAATGTTGTTGGTGTATTTAGTTTTATTGGTACAAGAAAGGTACAAGTACAGGTTGGTTATAGGACAATGGCACAGGTTGATTACAAGTCAGTGGTATAGATTGGTACAAATTTACAGCAGTATATCTCACAGTGACAATAAAGGGAGTTGTATCCTCCTTCTAGTTGTAGCCAAAGAATTAGGGAGTTGGAGCTTCCCTCAGTTTGTATCCTGAGAAACTAGGGGATCAGAGCCTCCTTCTAGTTGTAGTTGGAGAATTGGAAGTTGGTGCTTCCTTAAATGTAATTCTTGATATATAAGAAAATAATTTCATGGATTTCTCCTACATTGGGTTTCCACGTAAATATTGGTGTATTGTGCATTGTGTGGATGTGTTTTTTATTGTTTATTATGCACTGATGCATGTTAATGCTTATGATACAGTAAGATATTGATGATGAACAAATGAAAATGGTTGAATAAGTAAAATAATAAACATTGTGGTTTAAAGGATTAATAATTGGTATAATTGCTCATTACGGATTCACCCCCCCCCCTCTCAGTAATCCAACATGTTGTGCATGACTCCTGCAACACTTGATGAATTTTGATCAACCACAATGACGCCTGGCAGGTCACGACATTTTTTCACATGGATCCAATTCCTCTGTTTCTTCCATGGAGAATATACACTAGTTCCAGCTAGATCTGGGGGCATCTATTGGCTGCCCATTGTTTCCTCAATCCTACATATCTCATCTATTTTATCAATAGTGGATAGAAGAACTAAATGAGTGTACATGCTCTCTATTATAGCATGTTGAGTTTTCATATCCATCCTTCACTCACATGCCTCACCCACTCATCTACAAGGAATCTAAGGGATCATACAGACAAAATTTATTCTCGATAGATTGCATTGATATTTTAGATATATTCTTCATTCACCTCGCTACTGCTTGGCTACCCAACATATTTTGCAAGAAAAAATGTATTGAAGGACATATACCCCTAGCCTAAACCTTTCCCTTATCGAATCTTCCACAAATTCCCATTCATGAAGATGCTCTTGATGCATTTCCCACCATTGCATGGGTATCCCTATCAATACTGTATTGAGGGAATGTACCCAGTGGAGTATGGGAATATATTGCATCTCGGCAATGAATGTATCCATCAGATCTATCCCATTGAACTGATAGGACCTGAATTCCTCTTTGTGCCCTTCAATGGTAATTCGAGTGCATATCCTTGTAGATATTTCATAGAGCTTATGCTGCCACCTCTCCATGGTGTCCGTTGAATCAATATCATATGGATTCACACTCCTCCAACTCAGTTCCCCATCTACAGTGGGATTGATATAATATTCCTTGCACCCCGTAATCTAGTAAATATTTTCAATAATGGAGCTATGTGAATCCTCATTAATAAGCTCATTGTATATGTTACCTTCATTTGGATATAATGGCACAATCACCCATAGGGGTTTTGTCTCAAATGACATATGTCTCTTCTTAAAATTCAAAACAACATTGTTGTCGAAGGCCCAATCAATTCCAAGTAAGGCAAGGTAGAGATCATAATCATCCATGATCTCTATCACTTTAAATATCCCTTCTTATTCAACCCTTATATGTTCACTTCGACTTGCTCTAGTCAGCCTATATGATAGGTTATGTATTGATTTTCAAACTGAATTTGAATGGGAAACCACACCAGTTTAGGTTTACCCATCAAATCCCATGACTTCTTCACCAGGATGTTCACGTTATCCCAGATCCAACATGACACCATCCATCTCATAACTTCCAAGTTCAATCATCATCTTGAAATATCTTCCTATGCGCTTTTGGTCATTGACCTGGTACATGTCCCTTTTTGGTAGGGGGGTTGATATAGCTTTGTTTATCCCTTCCTCCCCCATGCCAGTTGCTAATATTTGTTTCAACTTTCATACAACATCAAGATCACTTAACAACTTTAAACAACAATGAAAAAATTTATTTACTTGGTCTTCAGTTTCTTCTTCACGATGCATGTTGTGTAATGCTTCTTCTTGCGTCATGCGCTTAATCTCTTCCTACACATGTTCCTCTATTTCCCTTTGTTCAACTCATCACAATTCTTCCTATCTTTGAGCTTCTTATAGTGACATTTTGATCACGCATTATATCTCCTCTTGAATACATGATTCTTCCAAAAAACTTTGTGTGGCATGTTGTAATTATTCACAGGCTTGAGCTTCCTCCAACAACCTATGTGTCTTTCTTTGTACTTCCTCATAGACTCAATCCTCTTCAAGAGACGTTTTTGTTGTGTGCTACAACAATTTCCACACTCTTTCCGCCTCTAGGGCCCTCTACGCATCGTTAAAAGCCTATTTCTATTGGGAAACATCAAAATTAGGGGGATTGTGTTGCCTTTCTTATCTTCTCATTCATTCTTTGACCCAATATTTATCCATACTCAAATTCCATTATCATCCTTGCTCCACCTTAGGTTGTCAACCACACATCAACTTCCTCATCCTTCTTTTGGTTCCCATGCATCTCTCCAATCACCATGTTGTAGTGTTCCTTCTTCTCTTCCCACTTCTTCATTAAGTCAGGAAATTCCTCTGTGACATACTCGGTACTACAACAGAACCCACATAGAGCAAGTGTTTTGGTACAAAATATCGACACATGGCCTATCTAACCATATTTAAAACAAGTGGGGGATCTTCCTCCACCTCCTTCATATCCTCATCCTTAGTCATGTCAATATCTCCCCCTATAACCTCCTTGATATCCACCTCTCTCATCGTCATCGTGGTCACCACCCTTCTGCTCCTCCTAAACCTGGAAAGCATCACGGGTGTGGTCTTGCATCAACTGAAGTGACATGCAGTTTTTTAAATCATGCCCAATCGATTTGCATAATTCATAGAACAAAGTATGATGTTTCTTGTAATATTTCTCCATTTTTGAGAAGCAACATGGTATATGTCCCCACTTTCTAAAAATATCACACCATTTTGTCTTCGGCCTAGTCGGAAGTGGATTTGGCACACCTTTCTCCATATAATTTCCCAACATAGGAAACTCATCTCTATGGTGAGCCTATGATCGACACGTTGTACCCCGTATGTTCTCACCACCTTTTCCTTTGCAATATATTGCAACTGCATCGTTGGGTTCTGTTAGCGATATTTCTTGTAAAGGGGGTAGAACGCAAAAGAATGGGTTAAAAACCCACTTGTCCAAAGTTTCAGATGATAATGCACCCAAGGTAAGTCACGAGCAAGTTTGAGCGACAACGATTCGTGTGACCGGATCAACGGTGCATATTGAATTTTGGATCCCCCTTGCCTTTCTACCTTTAAGCGGGGGGGGGGTCCGGAATCAGGGGCGCACCTCTCCAACGAACCAGATCAATGTTCCCGGATCAATGGCGATGAAGACCATTCCGGACCCCCCCTGCCTTTCTACCTTTAAGTGGAGGGGGGGGGTCCGGAATCGTGGATGCAGCTTTCCGACGGCCGAGATCATAGCACCCGGATCAGCAACACTCACGCAGCCTCGTCCTTCTCAGTTGCCCTGTGTTTAGCCAGCGTGGGCCCTTCTCCCATCATGTCACCTTCCTTTCTGCCTCTCCCCTGCTGCCATGTGTCATCCATCCACCTCCCCTCTTTGGTCCGCGTGATCCACCTCTCTTCTCATCATCCACTTGTCGTTTGCCACGTGTCTCGCTCCTTTCCATGTCAGCCTCTCACCAAAAGGCAAGTTCACTATCTCTCGTCTTCCTCCCTTTCACTTGATGTCTTCCGTCATCATCCTCTGTCACCCTTCTCACACCTCGTCACTCCTATCATGCGCCCTATTCTCCGCGCTGGCTTTCATGCCCATCCCTCAAGTCATTCAGTTATTCCAGGTGGCAGCGCGAGAAGTCTCCCACATCCCAAGGTGCTGAGTTGGCCAGATCATCCTCGATCCCAAGAAAGCAGTTATTGAAGTGGTTGGTGGTGGTTAGACATCGCCTCCGCCATAATGGGGATGTCCTGCAATGAATTAAAGGCACGTCGATTCACCGTTAGAACTGTCAAAGAATTAGATTGCATCTGACTTAAGTTGCACGACCATTCAAAGATTGCAGCTGCAGATTGTCAGAATCCATGCAGATGCAAAGCTTTCAATGCAGTTTCTTGGTTCCGCTGTTGTTGTTGTTTTGAGTATATGTAGACATTTTTGCCATTTTTGTATCCATCGATGGTAGAGATAAGCTCTCGACTGTAAAGTTTCAGCAAGCATTCCGGTTTCCTGGTTATGTTTTTGTGTTTGAGATTTCTTGGTTTATAACAAACAGTTCTCCTTTTTCCATCTATGTTTCATCTTATGCTGGAGAGTTCACAGTCGAAGGATTTGCGTGGATTATTGCAATATTCTTATGATAAAGGATTTGTTGTGACATTGTTGTATTCTCTGGTCTTTGTGTTTGAATGTAAAAGGATCTTTTGTTCTAATTGTTTCTTCTCCAGTCTGTTACAAACTAGATGTTTATGATAGACCTTCACACTCTTCTCATGCAAGTCTTCCCCCTACTCACCCTTTACTACGACTCACTTTTTGAAGTTTATCAAGACCTCACTCGTTCACGCATGCCTGGTCTAGTTTATGAGTTGAGACGATATTGTTCTGATTTTTCCTTCATTTGATCACCCTTTAAACAAATCGTGACATTAAACTGATGGGCGTCGGGCTCTGCTCCTGCAAGCAATCCAGGAGTGACTTTCGATAGCCAACATTTTCTGGCGTCGTTGCCGGGGACGAAGTTGAAGATTTTCCCCAGGATTGAATGACAAAGATTAAGTTGATTCTGAAGGTGCATCAGAAATCAGAACTTGAAGATTGCTACTGTGCACCTAGCGACTCCATTGTGACTACTCCACTGTGGTGAACCCATTGAATTAGTTGTGGCTTCCGGTGGTAGACACACGCGGTCCAATCCACAACTGCCTCTGGCTGCTACTGAAGAAAATCCGGAGGCGATTCTCAAAAAAGGAAAGGCTCCTCAAGGAGAAAGCTTCACTCCTGAATCAGGTATTTCCCTACCTCCTTATGTAAGAACTCCATTTTCTTATTCTCAGCTTCCTAGTCATCCTTCCTCTGAGATTTCCTGTTTTCTGAATTTCGAGAGTGTTCCTGCTGAGTTTTCTCCTCCTGGTCTAGTATCAGAGGGAGAGATTCTTGTCACTCCCCCCTCCCTGGAAGTTGTGCCTCAGTACAGACCTTAGGCCTCAGAAGGTTTCACTACTCCTCCTTTTATTTCCACTACTGCACGGAGAGAAGAAGCTGCAAATTCAGGTCCCTTAGACTTCTCTCTGTTTTCCCCATCGTCCCCTGGGAGGACCTCTTTTCCTTCCTCTCCTGTTCACACTCCTTCTCCTCCCAGTTCTACTCCACCTAATATCCCTATGGCTGGTGCTAATCCCCCTCCGAATAGAATGGATGCCATAGTCGCTGCTAGATATGCTCCTCTAGTCCTACCCCATCCCATGAATCCTCTCTCTGCTAGAGACTACTTGAAGTATATGCCCAAGTTCACTGGGGAGGGAGACATAACTGCAGAGGAGCACCTGGCTTCTTTCTACAGTTATGCAGACAACCTGAACATTGAAAATGAAGATTTCTGGATGAGAGTCTTTGTTCAGAGCTTGGATGGTGAGGTGAGGAAGTGGTTCAGGGGACTGGCCCCTGGATCTATTGCTGGAATTGAAGCCCTGGACAATGTTTTCCTGAGGCAGTGGGGAGATAGAAAAGATTACATATATTACATGACTGAGTTTGGGTCTCTGAAGAAGCAGGAAGGAGAGTCGGTCTCTGACTTCTCCAAAAGGTTCAATAAAATGTATAACAAGATTCTTGCAGAGGTAAAGCCTTCTGAAGCCTCTGCTCAGATTTCCTATGCTGGTGCATTTGACCCTGATTTCTGTCTCCTATTGAGAGAAAGAAGAGATACCTCCTTAGCTCAAATGTAATATGCAGCTATAGAGGTGGAATCCAACATATTAGCATCTGGCAAACTGAGGAACAAGGCTGAGGTAGACAGAAGAAAGGGAAAATTAGAAGCCTTAACTTCCGGCCCATCACTGCCCCACCCTCAAGTAAATGAGCTCACCCAGGTGATGAACTTTCTGAAAGAAGAGATGGAGAGATTGAAAGTAGAAATGAAACAAATGAACAAGGGCCCTCAGAACACTGAGAATAGAACAGGTTTTAGGAGACCAAATAATTTTTCTCCCACAACTATGCAAAGAGACAGAGACGACCAAAGAATTCAGGCTTCCTTCCAGAACAATTTTGTAACTGAGGAACAAGAAGGGGAAACAGATGAGCCTGAGCCTAAAATCCACTCTTTAGAGGTCACTCCCCCTTTCCCTCATCTAACCCAGTCGGCATACGAGGAGTCTCTCATGAACAGTCAGCTAAATGAGTTAAGCAAGGGAGACAAGGTTAGCGGTGGTTGAGGCAGGTATAACCTGAGATCTGACAAAAGGGCAGCAACACCTGATGCTCTAGAGCCATCCTCTAGAGCAGAGAAGCCTACTGATGAGGTAGTAGACAACCACAAAGGTAAGAAGGCCCAACCCCTCTCTCCCATTGTCCAAAGTCATGTTCCTGAAGTTAGAGAAACTCCAAAGCTTACATCCTCTTTTAATTTTGAGCATGAGATTCAGAAGATCAGGGTCCCTGTGCCCCTCACTGAGCTAATTAAACATGGTGAATTCAAGAAGCGTTTCTCTGACCTTTTGAAATTTGAAGCATCTGGCCCTTCCACAGACTTCATAAACCTCCAAGATGAAAAACCAGCAGTTGTCCTAGGCCTCATGGTAGAAGACAGAGATGATTCATCCCCTCCCTTCTACACTTCCCTGAACATACATGACAAGGTATTGCACAACTGTTTGATGGATTTAGGAGCCTCTCACAACCTCATGCCCAAAGCTATCATGGAAGAACTAGGACTGGAAGTCACTCGAGCCTATCATGAACTCTATTCTTTTGACTCCAGGAGAGTGCAATGCGTGGGAGTCATCAAGGACCTGGTAGTCTCCCTGTTCTAGCTGCCCATGAAGAGTATGATCATGGATATTGTGGTAGTTGATGTCCCCCCCAAGTTTGGCATGTTGTTGTCAAGGTCTTGGATTAAGAGACTTGGAGGGACGTTACAAATGGATCTCACATATGCCACCATTCCAATCTTTGGAGGGGAACATAGGAGACTGTACAGAGAAGCTCAGCTGGCCTACATTGTCAATGATGAAGCAGACCCCACTAATCACCCCATCTTTGCACTTGACGCTGGCTTAGGGTCTAGCTTGTTACAGGTCACTGAGGCTTTTGAGGCCCCTTTGCAGATCAGAAAGTAGCCCATTCTTAATCAGGCAATGCCTCCTCCAACCACCTCTGTTTGGAAGATGTTCTTTGATGGAGCCTCTTCCAGTATAGGTGCAGGTGTTGGAGTGGTATTCAAATCCCCTTCTCAAGAGACCATATCATTGTCATACAAGTTGGAATTTGAAGTCGCCAACAATGTGGCAGAGTATGAAGCTCTGGTTCTAAGATTAAGAGCTGCAAAGGAGATGGGAATTGGGGAGATGGTTGTGTTTGGAGATGCAGAGCTGATTGTCCAGCAGGTCAAAAACGTTTATCAGGCTAAGCATCCTCGACTCAAGAATTACAGGAACGAGGTATGGGACCTAGTTGATAATTATTTTCTGGCTTTTAACATCTCTTTCATTCCAAGGGAAGAAAATGCTCCAGCCGACTTTCTATCCTTTTCAGCTAGTTGTTCGAAGTTCCCATGCTGCCCACTGTCGAGTCCCATGTTGAAATCAAATACAGACCCTCTGTACCAGACAATGTCAAGCATTGGAGGGTATTTGAGGATGATCAGGAGATCGAAAAGTTTCTCCAATCAGTAGATGACTTTTCTTCATTGCACATAGATGAGGACCCTAACATGGAAGATGACAATCACCCTGGGGAGTTGATCAATAAAATTTCTAACCACCAGATTATTCAACTACCAAGCAATCACATACCAAGAGGTCTGATCCCATTAGAAAGATTATTCGATGGGAATGATGTGGCAGTAAGGGGGAGAGTTTCAGGTGATGATGCTGATACGACTAAGTGCAACATAGGCACACTGGAGGAGCCCAAGTTTGTCAAGTTGTCAAGGAGTTTGACCAAGGAGCAGAGGGATGAATACACTAAGTTTCTTAGGGAGTTTGCTGACGTGTTTGCATGGACCTACGAAGACCTCAAGACATATGACACGTCAGTCATTGAGCACGAGATCCCACTGAAAGAGGAGGCTAGACCATTCAAGCAGAAGATGAGATAGATAAACCCTACGCTGCTACCTGTCATGGAGAGGGAGGTGAAGAAGCTGTTGGATGCCCAAATCATTGTCCCCTTGAGATACTCTGACTGGGTAGCCAATTTGGTCCCAGTGAGAAAGAAGAGCGGAGAAATTAGACTCTGTGTTGATTTCAGGAACCTGAACAGGAGTTCAAGGAAGGACAATTATCCCCTGCCCAACATGGAACATATATTGCAGAAGGTCACTGGTGCATCTAGGATATCTATGATTGACGGATTTTCTGGTTACAATCAGATATCAGTCATGCCTGAGGATAGAGAAAAGACAGCCTTCACCACTCCGTGGGTCACATTCATGTATGCCAAGATGCCATTTGGGTTGATGAACGTAGGAGCAATGTTTCAGCGAGCCATGGACATAGCCTTCATCGAAGAAAAAGACAAGTTTGTGGTGATTTACCTAGATGACATAACAGTCTTCTCCAAGACTGATATAGAGCACTGCTGCCACTTGAAGAGGGTTTTCCTGAAGTGTCATAGGTTTGGCCTTTCCCTGAATCCCAAGAAATCATTGTTTGCTATGCAAGAGGGGAAATTATTAGGCCATATAGTATCAGCAGAGGGAGTGAGAATTGACCTTGACAGGGTAGAAGCAATTCAGGCCCTATCACTTCCCAGGTCTAAGAAAGAGGTTTAGACATTTTTGGGAAGAATTAATTTTCTTAGGAGGTTTGTCTTAAATTTTGCTGAGTTGGTGAAACACATCAAAACCATGCTCAGGAAGGGGAATGAAGTGAAATGGACCTCTGAACCCAGAGAATCTTTTGCCCGAATAAAGAAAGCGTTGACTAAGGCACCTATGCTAATCAGTCCCAATTATTCCAAAGATTTTCTGATATTTTCTTTTGCTTCTTGTGATACTATAGCAGCAGTCTTACTGCAGAAAAATGATCAAGGACAAGAGAAGCCTATTGCTTTCTTTAGCAAAGCACTGAGATATGCAGAGCTTCGGTACGAGATAATGGAGAAGCAGGCTTATGCCTTGGTGAAAGCTCTCAAAGCTTTCAAAGTTTATGTCTTGCATTCAAAGATCATTGCATATGTCCCTTCAGCTTCTGTGAAGGACATTCTTATACAGCCTGACATAGATGGAAGAAGAGGTAAATGGATCGCCAAGATCCTAGAATTTGATATAGAGATTAATCCCACCAAGCTGATAAAGGGGAAAGGTTTAGCCAAGTTGTTGGCTGAATCAAATTGCAGGGCCTTGGGAATCAATTTCATCAATGAGCAAGCAAAGTCATCCAACAGGAGTTCCCAAAGCGTTGTACCACTAGCAGCATGCGCATGGTACAAAGATGTCTTGTACTTTTTGCAAGAGTTGAGGCCTCCTAATGGGATGGAGAAAAGCAAGGCAAGAGCTTTAAAGCTCAAAGCTGTCAGGTATTGCCTCATAAACCAGGCCTTGTATTGGAAAGACCCCCAGGAGGTATTACTGAGATGTTTGGACCCACAGCAGGCCCAGAAGGTTATATTCGACTTCCATAGCGGTCTCTGTGGAGGTCATCATTTTTGGAAGACCACAGCTCACAAGATCCTCCGAAATGGATATTGCTGGCCCACCTTATTTCCTGATGTCTGTAGGGAAATTAGGGCTTGCATCAAATGCCAGAAATTCTCAGGGAAGTAGCAGCTCAAATCCCTGCCATTGAAACCTTTGGTGGTCTCAGCACCCTTTCAGCAGTGGGGATTGGACTTCATCGGGGAAATTCATCCCCCTTCAAGTGGCTAGCACCGATGGATTCTGACAACAACCAACTACTTCACTAAATGGATAGAAGTTGTCCCTACCAGAAGCACTTCTCACAAAGTAATTATCAGCTTCCTGGAAGACATCATAGCTAGATTTGGCTGCCCTAGCAAAATTTTCACTGACAATGCTTCCCCATTTCAGTCTAAGCCTCTGGTCAAGTTTTGTGAAAAATTTGGAATTTCACTGATTCACTCCACTCCCTACTATCCTCAAGGAAACGGACTGGCGGAGTCCTCTAATAAAAGCCTAATCAAGCTTATCAAGAAGCTATTGGAGGACAATAAAAGGGCCTGGGACTCAAAGCTCAAATTCGCTCTTTGGGTCGATCGGGTGACAACCAAGAAATCCCTGGGCCTCTCACCCTTCCAACTGGTTTACGGGATCGAGGCCATCTTCCCCACTCAGTTTGCCTTGCCTATAGCCAATCTCCTTCAGGGCTTTGAAGGAGAACCTAACCATGTGCTCAGAAGAATTTATCAGATGGTGGAAGTGCAGAAAATCAGAGAACAGGTCCTGGACAGAGCCTACAATCATCAGCAGAAGATCAAGCAGGATTTTGACAGGAAGAGCAAAAAGAAGGGATTTGAACAGGGTGATCTGGTGCTCAAATGGGATGCACCCAGGCAGGAAAAGGGCAAACACAGTAAATTTGATGCCCTCTGGTTCGGGCCTTTCAAGATCCTTGAAGTATTTTCAAACAACACTTACAGGTTGTAGGATCTGGAAGGTGATGAAGTTTTTAGTGGCCCAGTCAATGGGCATTTCTTAAAAAAATGTTTTCTATGAGCCGCAGTCGGCTCTTTTTGTTTTGTTTTGTAAATATTGTTTCTGTTTTTATTTTTTGAACTAATAAATGACTCCATAGCCCAACAATGAAGGCACTAAGTCTGTAAAAGAGTTCTTATAGCATCACAGGGATGACTCTATCCCCCATGGAGCCAAATGTTAGCAATATTTCTTGTAAAGGGGGTAGAATGCAAAAGAATGGGTTAAAAACCCACTTGTCCAAAGTTTCGGATGATAATGTGCCCAAGGTAAGTCACGAGCAAGTTTGAGCGACAGCGATTCGCGCGCCCGGATCAACGGTGCATATTGAATTCCGGACCCCCCTTGCCTTTCTACCTTTAAGCCGGGGGGGTCCAGAATCGGGGGTGCACCTCTCCAACGGCCCAGATCAGTGCGCCCAGATCAACGGTGATGAAGACCATTCTGGACCCCCCCTGCCTTTCTACCTTTAAGTGAAGGGGGGGTCCAGAATCGTGGATGCATCTTTTCAATGGTCGAGAGCATAGCGCCCGGATCAGCGGCGCTCACGCAGCCTCGTCCTTCTCAGCTGCCCTGTGTTCAGCCAGCGTGGGCCCTTCTCCCATCATGTCACCTTCCTTTCTACCTCTACCCTGCTGCCATGTGTCATCCATCCACCTCCCCTCTTTGGTCCGCGTGATCCACCTCTCTTCTCATCATCCACTTGTCGTTTGCCACGTGTCCCGCTCCTTTCCACATCGGCCTCTCACCAAAAGGTGAGTTCACTATCTCTCGTCTTCCTCCCTTTCACCTAATGTCTTCCATCATCATCCTCTGTCACCCTTCTCACACCTCGTCACTCCTATCATGCGCCCTATTCTCCGCGTTGGCTTTCATGTCCATCCCACAAGTCATTCAGTTATTCCAAGTGGCAGCGCGAGAAGTCTCCCACATCCCAAGGTGTTGAGTTGGCCAGATCGTCCTCGATCCCAAGAAAGTAGTTATTGAAGCGGTTGGTGGTGGTTAGACATCGCCTCCACCATAATGGAGACATCCTACAATGAATTAAAGGCACGTCGATTCGTCATTGGAACTGTCAAAGAATTAGATTGCATTGACTTAAGTCGCACGACCATTCAAAGATTGCAGCTGCAGATTGTCATAAGCCATGCAGACGCAAAGCTTTCAATGCAGTTTCTTGGTTTCATTGTTGTTGTTGTTTTGAGTATATGTAGGCATTTTTTCCATTTTTGTATCCATCGATGGTAGAGCTAAGCTCCCGACTGTAAAGTTTCAGCAAGCATTCTGGTTTCCTGGTTATGCCTCTATGTTTGAGATTTCTTGGTTTATAACAAACAGTTCTCCTTTTTCCATCTATGTTTCATCTTATGCTGGAGAGTTCACAGTCGAAGGATTCGCGTGAATTATTGCAATCTTGTTACGATAAAGGATTTGTTGTGACATTGTTGTATTCTCTGGTCTTTGTGTTTGAATGTAAAAGGATCTTGCATTCTAATGCTTTCTTCTCCAGTCTGTTACAAACCGGATGTTTATGATATACCTTCGCACTCTTCTCATGCAAGTCTTCCCCCTACTCACCCTTTACTACGACTCAATGTTTGAATTTTATCAAGACCTCACTCGTTCACGCATGCCTGGTCTAGTTTCTGAGTTGAGACGATATTGTTCTGAGTTTTCCTCCATTTGATCACCCTTTAAACAAATCATGACATTAAACTGATGGGCATCGGGCTCTACTCCTACAAGCAATCCAGGAGTGACCTCCGATAGCCAACAGGTTCGCAATCTAGAACTACACCTTCACCAAACCTGATGATCTTTCTCCTCCTCCTAGTGTAGCCTCCAACCACATCTCAATCTCCACTACCTATGCTTGATTTGTCACCTTATGTTGGGTAATTAGAACTCAGATATGGTGAAGAAACCCCCCAATAAACCATTATCTATGTTGCACGTCCTGGATCTGGAACGTCAACCTTTCCAACAAGATCTTGATTCATTGTTCATAATCATGCATGGTTTCTCCTAGTTGCTTCTTGATTTCCTTAATCTTTGTAATGCATCGCGATTCTGACTTAGGCTTCTGGAGCTCCTTCAATAGATCTCTCTTGATTTCTATCAAGGACCTGATATGTCTCGCTAGTATAGTGACTTTGCACTTCATGTACCATGTCAGGGCTCTATCCCTGAAAGTGGACTCCAACTGCATGATCTTCGATGCTTCATCTATAATCCTCTTCATAGACCATATCTCTTGACATGTAAACCAATGTTGCTCTGCATTTTCCTTACCTATCCCATGGAACACAAGTAGCCTCAGAGTGTTATCCCAATTCACCATCCTCAATCTTGGACTATGTCCTCTTGACTAACTACTCGGTGTTGGGGATCTATTATTGATACTCTTCCTTATGAAGTATTGTTGACTTTGTCTTCTTATTCACTCTTTTCTTCTCTCATTTCTTCTCCTACTCTTTCTTATACTCCAATCGTCACACTATTTGTTGTTCTTTCTTCTTGGTTACAAATGTGCAAGGGGGGTGGTTCAAAGGGGGGCTAACTCCATATTCCTCCAACATTTCTTGTGAGGGAACCCAAAGAGTTTCCTAATTGTGTCTGCACAAGACCATCCCCTATCACTAACTCCTATTCCCCTCCTCTTGGGGGATATTCATCATTCTCTCCTACGTTTGTGCCTCTACTCTACACCTCATTTTCCTCTGAAGTTGTGGCATGTTGCAACAACCAATGGGTTTGAACTTCATATTTTCGGACCCTACTACCACTACTTCTAGTATCTTCACTGGGTATTCTACTCCTAATGTCAGTCCTCTTCATTGAACTATCCTCATATTTTAACCTATATGGTATAACACACTCTCCCACACTTCCTCTTGGTGTGGTCTCCTTCCTCTTCATTCTAGGTCTGACCCCTCACCTTGCACCCCTTTTTATATTCTTTTCGCTCCTTTTTTTTTTCCTTCCTCTTTAACTCAAGTCTTATTGTACATATTTAGACTCTCTCTCTCTCTCTATCTCTCTCTCTCTTACTCTTCTAGGTCAATTCTCTTCCCTCACTTCATCTCAACAAATTATAGATCCTCCTTAGTGGATCCATCTCCTCTCTCTCTTTTCCCCCTTCTTTTCATTCCCCCCCAATGCTAGGGGAGACTACTCAATCATACTATTGAGATCCATGCACATCAACCCTTTTTCCATGAACAACATCTTGATCCACACCGAGATTTCTTCTAGAATCCTTTTTTGAGGACCTTCAACAAATTCCTTTCAACTTCACTGAAAGAATCAATGTATTCTACAACAAACTCAATAATGTAAGCTTCCTTCACCCAAGCAAACCAGAAATCAATGGCTTGAGTCCACTTATTATCTAATGCCTTCATCTTATAAAGGGTGATTTGATCCCACACCAATGGTTCTTGAGTCCTCAAATCAATATTAGTAGCAGTTTGCCTCTTCAACCATTCATACAATAAACTTGGAAATTCAACAAAGAAAATTTCATGCATATAAGTGTAGATATACTTATTCTTCCAATGTTCCATGTCGACATTCATACCTTGAGTTTCTCTCCAAGCAATCTCATCTTCCTTCAAAGCTAACCAATATTGGATTTCCTCCCAAGATGGATACCACCTCATTCTCTTCATTCATCATTCAATACAAAACCTTCAGGTCCCAACAACATAACCATTTGTTTGTTTTCTTTCGCGTGTCCTTCTTAATGTTGGGGGGTTGATGACCTAGGGTTCATCCAGACTTGAGCAACAAAAACCCTAAGGCATCAAAGACTGGAGAAAGTTTTTGTAGCACCCATCCAAAATGTTAAACAATTAATCTTTCATTTTATACATACACAATAACAACTTCGTTTTAGCATCATTTCATTGATTATCATTTACACAATTCTTCTACATTTTCTCAATGCTAAATCTAGATAACATGATGAAATAAGTAATATGTTAACTCTATGATTTAGAACTTAAAACAAAAGTATATGCAAAATATCAATAACCAAATACCACCGAAAAATACCTCCTCTTTAGCTTATTTAAGCTCATCGGTTTTAATGTAGTCCTAGGCACTTCCAAGCATTCTTTTCCTGCTTTCCCAAAGTGAAACAATGAAATCCTCCCTGCCAACTAGGAGCCTAGCCGTCTTCCTAGCTACAAGAAACCTTTTGGTTTCTTGGCCCTTCGTTCCCGTGACTCCAAGAACAACAAAGCGCAAATGCTCAAAGAAAACTATCACAAGAATTATATCTTCCAAGAATTCCACAACCTCTCATCATGCTCAAACCTCTCCATCCTCCCTTCCTCACCACTTCTCCTCCCTATTTATCAATTTTCCATACACCCTTCCCCAAGTCTCCTCAGCCACCCTCTTTATTTTCCATCAACCTCCTTTATCTAGATATTTTTGGGAAATATTAAAATAAAACTAAATATAAATGACTTGAATTAAACAACAATAAAAAGTCTTTTTTCTCATGCTAGCTAATAAATGTTATTTGATAATTTCCCCCAAATGTACATAACACCCCACCATACTCATTTAATTCATCATACCCACCATCTATCAAAATCAAGAAGATATTTAATGCTTCTAGATATTTTGTATGCAATATAATTTACATATTCAATAAACATTCAATTAAACATTTAATAATTTACTTTAATAATTAATACATTAATTACTTATACTAGTGTACATGGGTAGCATATGTGTGCATATCTAGCAGACACATATCTTATGTATGTACTAATGATAAACAATCATTGCCTCTAGTGCATAGTTCCTATATGATCACTAAGACATGTAGGACAACAAATCAAGTAATGCATCATTTAATAATCTTAACGAACTAAATTATACCAACTCATCAATAACTCATTATCACACTTAAAAGATCAATAGGAAATCAAAGAAGGTTTTAAACATGGTAAGAATCAAGTGAGTAAACAATAGTGGAATCTCCAATCCCCAATCAGTATTCTCAACTAACATCGAAGCATCCTTCCTTCCTAATCTACTTCCATCTTCCATCCTATCCTTTCCTTTGTTGGACTAAGATGGAGCGTCAATTATATTGACCTAACTCCAGATAGAACCCATAAGTAGAAGTGTCATACATCTCAACCAAGCTTCCCCAACAGGAAACTAATAGTCGTCATCACATGTCTAGGAGAGTGTGACTTCACATAGCCCTCCCACAACTCTAGGTTTCGGAGGATAAACGGTGGGAAATACCTCCACCTCTCCTTATAGAACTAGGGTCAACACCCTATATCGAGCCATACTATGAAACTACTGTTCTTAGAGTCATGTCATCAAACAATCACTCTGGGCAAGTTGTGCATCCTGTCAAAACTACAGTCACCACAAATCATAGCAATATTTTGAATCATAAATTAAATAATAAGTACAACATATAACATATACTATCTTCTTGATGTCTACAAAATCCAAGTTACCTCAAAACTATAGTCATTTGGCTATCGCATAGCTCATTAACCTGTAAGTTAACCCACCAATAACTCATATCTATGCATATACATAATAATTTCATATAAGGATCCATATCTGTATTGACGTTCAATTTAAGAAATGCATGTTTATTTTTATCATGTCTGGTATCTACTATGCATTCATATCATAACTTGAACTAGTATCCACGTACCTAAATTCCACATTTTAACTTGCATGTTTAAACAAACCAAAGAGCTATCATCATCACGAGTATATAACAATGAAAATAATATCATGCAACATAAAAATATGTACATATCTCAAATATCTATCTCAATCTAACTGAACCCAAACAAATGTTAAGAATTGAATTACTAAGATGATTAAGCAGTCAATCTTCTAAATCCCTAAAGGTCAAGATATGGGGCATTACATACACCCACCCTTCAAGAACTTCGTCCCAAAGTTATAATGATTCAAAATATGAGAAGAATTTACGACATGACTTTTATGTGTCTTTCCTGATAGAAAACCTTATGCTATATTGGTTCCATTGGACCTTCACTTGATTAAAACGTGTTGAATATATTAATATCTTGATTTCACTACCCCTATTTGGTAGGAACCTTATTGTGTCCCAACTCTATTTTATTACCACTTGTAATTTAATTAATGAAAAGAAACTCTTCTCGTATAGATTTATTTTTCCTTAGTTCCATATTTAAATTATAGTCTACTAGTTTGACCACCATTTGAACCTTATCTCATCATTGGTTCTCTAGTTAAGTGAATATTATATTGAGTTCAGCATAATTTGCATTAAGTCATACATACAATTCTGCTTGATATATATTGATAATTATAGACGATCTTTTGTCGACTTTTATCATCACTCTAGCTTGACAATACATATTCCATCACTCATGAGATTGACACACCAAAGTTTTCCATGCTTACAAGCATTGACTAAGATACTACTAATTGATGGTCATGTGATGTTGTTACTTCATGGTTTGTTTTTCCTTTGTCCTTAATATCTCTCTTTTCTTTAAGTTATATAAATTATATCTCAAACAAGTTAATTGTCTAGTATAGGATTCTCTTCATTATGGTCGAGGAAAATCCTGCTTTCTATCATCAATTCACTATTACAAACATGCCTATACATAAAGAGCATCATTTTGACATGTGGTTTAATGAGCGTTTTATACCAATAATAAATTTACTACAAGAGTTCATTCCAAAATATTTAGGCATTTGTCCTTGAGGTCTTCTCTTCTCAGCATTATACTTCTTACGTCTCAAAATTATATCCTCTATACCTACATAGTACTTACTAACTTTGGTATATAGCTATTTTCTTGTCCATTTTTAGAAATTTCAAGTTCTTTCCCCTACCATGAAAGACGTTTTTTAACAATGGGAAGCATGTGTTCATCATTCCTCATATAGATTTATTTATTTACTTATTTATTTTCAAACAAAGTTTCTTCATAGGGAAAAATCCTTGTTAGTGAACAAGTAGTTGCTAGACCAATTAATGCATTTCAAGGTGCTTCCTCCCATTTAGATAACTCATCCCTCTTACAATGGACTCATGCATAGTGACTAATAGAACTCGGGTGATACACCATGCCATGCCTTATGACATAATAAAACACATTGTCATGATACTTCACTTATCATTCTAAACTCAAGTTTTAAATTCACAACATAGGCTCACTTACAATATCCATTGGAATGTTCATTAGAATGTGGAACTAAACATAAGCACCCACTACAATCTTATGTTGTCAATATTTCCATACTAACCTACATAATGATTAATTACAATGCACAACTTCATCCTTCGCACTACACTCTCTCTAGGCTCAAGACTCCTTCCCACTCATTCCTAAGTATAGAAGTAACCCAAGTGCATAAGATATGCTCTTAAGATAGTAAAAATTCAATGGTACACCACACCAGATTCTCCATTAACTATGTAATATTTTTCTAGCCAATGGTAAATTTTCGCATGACCTCCCCTTTCTAGAGAATAAGTATCACTAGAAAAGTCTTGAATCTTCTCACATACACATCATATAATACCCATAAATTGGGAGTAGGACTCATCACTAGTTTCCTCTCTTAACATAAACACTATGGTAAATTTAAAAGTTGTTGACCTTCTCATGAAAATAACCTCTCGCAAGTGGTCAATGTCTTTCTTGTAATAATGACGTATCATTTACTCTTAGCATTACTAAGGCTAGATCATCTTTACGTGGTACGCTACAAGCCATACTTAGGATTGATAAGGTTAGATTCTTCCTTATTATCACTACGAACCATGTTTGTGACTATGTTTTCATTTGAAATCAACTTTACTTGAGGTCTTCCACTTACTTACAAAGTGGAGAATGACCCCTAAGTCATACACCACATAATGTTTCCCCCGTCAATCAACTATTTTCTAAGTTACAAGATTTGGTTCAACACGATCACCCTTAACCTTAAAACATATCAAGTTGCACTTTAATTATAATCTACACTTCGACGTCTCTATTCCACACTCTAATAATTAGATTCCACATTCTAACTTGAAATGGTTACATAAAACTACGCTTGTTGTCTTACCCACGATGTCATGTACTTTTGTAATGCTTTGAATGCATTATAATTCCTCATGGTACCCACCCTTATGGTGACTTAGGTTGAATATCATTAATATTATTTTATCTTTGTGCCTCAATAAAGTAAAAGTTTGAAACACTAACATGTTGGTCGCTAAATTCTTATCAAAATTATTGTAGTGAAATTTTATATATATATATATATATATATATATATATATATAATCATTTATGCACATTTACTTTACATTTGCTTATGGTTATATTCAAACAATGAATACCTTATTTAAAACATAGTCTTATCTTTATATAGTATACAATTATATGCTATATAATTATTAACTATATACATTAACATCAAATCTAAGGAAACAATATAAATAATGTTGTTACACTTTTTTATATTATATATAAAATATTATTATTATTATTATTATTATTATATATATATATATATATATATATATATATAAATTTATTTTTTTTTTCAATTTAATAAAATTTATTATTTTATATGATTGGCTTCTTTTATTTTAAAAATAAAATTTTAAACATGTAATTTATTAAATAATTCAAATACAGTTATTATAAAATAAATTTTTAATAATTTTTTTAGTGTTAGCTAAATATATATAAATCAAGGAATTAGGTGCACAGATTTTGAAAATTTTTGTGGGTGGTTATTTTTGTAAAGACTTGATTCAAGAAATTATGTACACAGATTTTGAAAGATTTTGCATTGAATTATCTTCCATAATTCAACAAATTTTGGATGAGAATGCCCTTTACCATGCCATGTCTATCTATAGGCTACTTCTCATATACTCCAACGATGCTCCTTTCACAACTGAGTGGGTGGGAAAGCATTGAGGAAGAAACTGGCAACGAAGCAACAATTGGCCTGGTTGAGTAAAGAAACGCATTAAGTGGTCTTTCTGGATGGAAACTGAGAGAAGACAGTAAAGAGGGCATTTAATGGTTAGGTGAAATTGGGCAGAGAAACTGGTATCCCAACATGACATTGTGACAGGTAGGTTAGCTTTTAAAGAGGAAAGGGGATGAGTCATTTATTAGTTGCACTGCACTAGAGTGGCCAACATTTACAAGGAGGTTATCTCTGTGGCGAGCATGTTGCGTCTTTTAGTGACTGGTGTGTTGTTGGTGGAATTGTCAGATACGTTCCGAAAATGAAGGTAGGTCTAGCAGGACATCACATTCCCAGCCTGTGTGCAGAGTTGTCCCATCTTCTAGCCACGATGCGAAGGTTGCCGCCTTTTAGACATGTCGAGAAGATTTTCATCCGGACCTGGTAATGTAAAGCGGATGCGGGCAAAAGGCCAAATCATTGGCCCCCATATGAAAATTAAATGGATGACAAGCAATTTATCAATCACATATGTTCTTCTCGCTGATCGAATTCTTAATCTCATAATTATTTTGTTGCTTTCCTTGCTGCTATTTCTAAATTTTTAACAACATAGTCGCTCTATGCCTTCCTATATGTACAACGTCGCTTCATTGTAATGGTTATAAATTTTTAAGTTTCTCAGTTTCGTGGAGGGAATATTTGCTACACAATGATGATATAAAGCATCTGGTAAAGGATAAATTTAGAGGCTTCAAGCAACTCTGTGAGAAATTTGACACTTATGATTCCAAGGCACATTGGTTTTTTTTGAAGCTGTCGTTCCTGAAGAGGAGGTAAATAAATCTTAGAAATTGTTGCAGCACGTGATATTGTATTTTCTTGGCCCAATCTGGTGTTTGTGCAACATTTAGCAAGGAGGCCAACAAGAAAATATGTTACCTGAATATAATCCCAAATAAAGTGATACGCAACGTCTTTTATAATAAGAATAATGATTCTCTTATCACAGTGTCAGTATATGTCTTAGACAATTTCAGTTCACTAAAATGCAGGACAACACCCATTGCATATATCCGAAGGGGCCAACTAGATGTAGGTTTTGCCTTATTCGATTATGAGTCAATGAAATGGCCTGGTTTTATTGAGTTTGATGAAGTGAATGGAAAAGTTCTCACCTACTCTGAACAGGATGGAATCTATAAGGTGTTCGACTTAAAGAACTAAACATCGTTGTATTCAGTATCAAATGAACATGTTCAAGAGATAAAGATGAACCCAGGGATAATGTTATTAATATTTGACAGGGCCAAGGGCATGTTCCTTCAAAA